>QEPC01009912.1:1873786-1898801 GCA_003113815.1 Sphenodon punctatus | reverse complement strand
ATTTTTGTATCCCATTACTCAGGGTCATCTAGTCCTCTGATCAATTATTATATTCTTATTAAATTATTTATTATCTTTACTGTAGTTGTGCCTAAGAGACCCAGGCATGAAGTACGCCCCTACTGTGTCAGGCACTGTATGAACACATAACAAAAAAACAGTCCTGCCCCAATGGGCTAACATCTAAGTAGATTTATTATATTTGCCATTTAAGTGCAATCTGTTGGGGATTGTCCAGTGTTTTTATGACTCACACTATTTGTCTCCATAATATCCTGTAGCAGTGAGTTCTTTAGGTTAGTTTATATACACTGGTGGGGTAAAGTATTTTCATGGAACTTTTTAAAACGTACCACATGCCCGTTTCCTCTCCCCCTTCTCTTATGTTTTTCCTGGCCGGGAAGTAGAAGCAAACTCTTATTCTTTGCTGTTCTTTGCCTCTCTGCAGACTTGGAGACCAGTTCTACAAAGAAGCCATCGAGCACTGCCGCAGCTACAACTCCCGGCTGTGTGCAGAGCGCAGTGTCCGCCTTCCTTTCCTAGATTCACAGACTGGGGTTGCTCAGAATAACTGCTACATTTGGATGGAGAAGAGGCACCGGGGACCAGGTAGGTTGCATTCTCTGTAGGGTGTGTGTGAGTATGGAGGACAGGCCAGTGAGACCTCATGGGGTTTAATTACCAGAAACTAAACCTGCCTAAAACTCTCAACCTGCAGGGGATTCCTTTTGGCAACTGCAGAGAACAGTTCCTAATTATGCTTTCCTGTATCAATTGAGGTGATTGCTTGATATGGTTGTAATGCTGCATCATCACAGCTCCTTTATTTCAATTGATCTTATTCAGTAGTACAGTAGAGAGCCTCTGCCCAAGAGAGGGATTGAAATGTTCTTAAAGAGGTAGGGGGAAGGCATACTCACATTGTAACTGATCTATTGAGAACAGAGAGCATTTTTTCTCAACAGGAAATGTAACCTCCTGGAGAACGTGTATTTTTAAGTATGAATTATTCACTGGTTAGACGATGTGACTAAGAATCAGGAGTCCAAATTCTATCCTCAACTCAGTTTTTTATTTGGGGGGAGGGGTGGGGGAAACAACCCCCCACCCCCCTCGTGTATGGTTACCATACCTCCCCCTTTAAAAAAGAGGAGGCTTATGAAAAATGTTGCAGGGCTGTACTGGAACCAATGCAGCCCCGCACCATGTATTTTTCATAATCATCTTTTTAAAAAGGGGAGGTATGGTAACCTTATTCTATCCATCTGTAAAAAGAAAATCATAATAGTTTTCTCGCAATGATGTTGCGAGAGCTAATTCTCTAGTTTTTTATACAGCAATTTGAGATCATTGCACAGAAAGCAAAGGACTAATCCCACATACTGTGAAGACAAAGCTTCCAGTGAAGGCAACAAAGTTTTTGCCACAGTAAGGGCCTCTGGGTTGCCACCATTAGTTCTCGGGAGAGTGAATTTTTAGTTTTTAAAGATTTTCTTCCAAATTGTTTGATAATTTTAAATATGCTGCAAGGAGAATGTGGCATGTTTGTTCACAATTCTGTTTTCATTCAGAAGGGTTGGACAACAGCAACCACTGTCATAAAATGGTTGATGACCAGGCCTGGAGAAAGCCTGCAATAGTACTGAAAGTCATGGACTGTATCCTGGCAGTCTTGTCAATGTGATTCCTATGAACCAGGTGTGTTGCAAGTCAGTTCTGTGAATTCTTTTTAATCTATGCTGAATACTTCTCAACTGCCCAAGGTCTAAACTGAGATTACAGTGCAGGCTTGATTATCTAAATATCTGGAGGGAGAGCGTACACTTTTATAAATAATTGAGGTGTGGATAATTGATGGATTTTTCAGTGTAATAGACATTGGCGGACATAGCCCTGCTTTGGGTAAGAGAGATTTCGATAATGGAGGTTGCACTGTGTCTTTAACGAATGATTCATTTTAAAGTGGTGATAAAATTCTGTATAATCTTGGTTTCACAGGTTTGTATTTTGCATAAATAATTTACTGTAAGCAAAAATGAAATGAGACCAGGGCTGCATTTGCTGAACACTGATTTCCCTTGTGAACAAACTGTGGGTCATCTTGCATGGGTTACTCACTGGGGGAAGCTATGCAGAGGTGGCCATATCTCCCATCTGCATGGTGCAGGGCTGCACTGGGAACCAATGAAGCCCTGCAACATGCATTTTTCATAAGAGTCCTCTTTTAAAGGGGAGGTATGGCCACCACACACATAACACCAGCACCTGTGTAGCAATTCTGCACTCCACCGACTCCCTTCCCCCCTCCTCACCAACACTGTGTTTCATGAATGCAATCAACGATTTGTGAGAGGAAAGTAGGTGGATCTGTAATGAGAGACTTGCTTTGTAGTAGAGCATAGTGGCAAAATGTGTAATCTTGAGCCAAATCCTGTTCATTGGATCCACAAGGTAATCTTCAATTTAGAGAAGAGATGACTGAGGGGAGGTATGACAGAAGTTTACAAAATCAAGAGTGGTACAGAGCAAGTAAATAGGGACTTTTTTATTTTTCAAAATACTAGAACTAGGGGACACTCTATGAAGTTAACTAGCATCAGGTTTAAAACAAATAAAAGGAAGTGTTTTTTCACTCAATGTACACTTAATCTGTAGACCACATTGCCAGAAGATGTGAATGTTGTCCAAGAGCATAACTGGGTTCAAAAAAGGAATGGGTAAGTTCTTAGAGAATAGGTTCATCTTTGGCTATTAGTCAAGTTGATCAGGGGATGAGACCTCTAACTGATTCTTATGACCTGTTGTGCATTTTTCTGAAGCAACCAAAGTTAGCACTGTTGGAAACACAATACTGGGCTAATGGACCTGTGGTCTGACCCACCATGGCACTTCTTATGTTCTTTGAAGCAAGAGGCAGATGGGTTACTTGCACAGAAAAGTAAGCAGGGTTTGGTTCTTGGGGTTTGCAGTTATGGAGAAAGCAGAGTGGTTGCGACTATATTTGGAACAAATATTGGCAGTTAGGATAGTGGAAGGAGGCAGTGGAGTTTCTCTCCTTTCTAGCTCCATTTCCCCATGGCATTTGAGCACATCTAGTTATACACTTGCATGGCTCCTATCCCTGCAGAATCTGAGTGCTTCCTAAGTATTTAAAAAGAGAAGTAACAACAATATTCTCTGTCTCTCCTTTTCCTTATCCAGCCTGTAGAAATGTCTGGATTTGTTTATACGTTTAGGGTTTTCTGTGTAGTCGTGCACGTGTGTGTGTTACTGAGGCAAAGTCAAGCCAAAGAAATGAATTTTGCTTTTGGTTCATAAGGGGCAAGATTAATTTGGTCCTAATTAATTAATTCTAACATGGGATGCAGCAGCTGTTGTTTTATACAGTGCACAAAAACATTATCGGGCGGTTTAGAGCTGTGGTTCTCAAATCTTTGACCATGTACCCCCTTCATCTTGTCTGTGGTACTTGAGGTCATCCAGTCACCTTGACCCATCACTCTAGCTCCACTATACTCCCCTGTCCTTACCCTCTCCAGTCCACTTCCCCCCCTTCCTTCCTCGCTTTCTGCACTTATGTTGTTGTTGTTGTTGCTGCTGCTGCTACTAACTACTTTCCCATGAGAGGGAATGCGCATCCTTTGGTGCCGCGGGATTCAGTGACGTCTGCAGCTCCCATCTCATGGGAAAGGTGGAAGTGCAGATCTTTTGCTGGCAATCATGTGCATTGGGGAGAGTAGGATTCACTACTCTGCCCAACATGCATGTTTGCTGGCGAAAGACTCTCACTTCCGCCTTTCCCATGAGACATGAGCTGTGCGTCACTGACTCCTGTGGCGCCAAAGGCTGCGCATTCCCTCTTGTGGGAAAGCAGCCTTTCCCCTGTCTTAGGGCGTTTTTACACTGACACTTATACTGGGATTAGATCATTAGCCCCAGGATGACTTGTCCATCTAAACACAGCATTCAGTGATTATAATCCTGGGATCACTGAAAAACCTCAGGATTTCGAGGGTTTGTAATATCCGGTTGTTAACTAATCCCAGGAGTAGGTCCGTCTAAACGAGTATCCTGAGATAGGATCACAGAATGTTGTTATTATTTATTAGCAACCATTTATATAGCGCCAGCAATGTATGTGGCGCTTTACAAAGTAATGGAATAGACATGGTCCCTGTTCTAGGACTTACAATCTAGAGACAGAGGGGGTGGGGAGACGAAGGAAGGGGAACAGAGGGAGAGACAAGGAGTGTAACATTCACGAAGATGTGAGGTCCCAGGTACACATGCTTGGTTTGGTTACATCGAGAATTAAGACTGGTTTGTCCATGTGGTAAAGATATGAGTACACAGACCTCAGGTAACCAATTGTACTGGATGGTAGGTATCAGCAGGAGCTAGGAGAGGGGAGCGAGGACAGAGCAGAAGAGATGGGTCTTGAGGAGGGATTTGAAGGTACGAAGAGAGGGGGCGAGGCGGATGTGGACAGGGAGGGAGTTCCAGGCATGGGGGGCAGGGAGGGAGAAGGGACAAAGGCGGTTAGGGGAGCAGGGGAGGTGTGGGAGGGTGAGAGAGGGGACAGAAGAGGAGCAGAGTTCACAGAGGGAAATTAGCATAGAGAAGTAGGGAGGAGCAAGGTTGTGAAGCGCTTTATTATGTGAAGACTAGGAGTGTGTGCAGGATTCGTTAGGAAGAGCTGACATCCTCTCTATGCAGTTCTCCCTCTATGGTATCTAGTAGCACATGACTGGGGGGGATCGTATTACCTCCGTTATCCTTCAACTATACATTGTGGAGCACCAAGTTTAAATACCCGCAGAGCAAAGGGATGAGTTTCCATTTTCTTCAACTCAGAAATCAGAAAAGAAATGAAAAAAATCATATTTTCTTCAGTCCCAGAAATCAGTGCACTGAGCACGGATGAAAAGCATCACAGGATTGATATTTATCCCAGATATTCTCAAAGTGGGATAACAGCAATGTGCTGTTCATTGAATTATCCTGGGATGGATTTCAATCCAGGTTAGAAATGTTCATGTAAAACACATACCACTGGTAATCCTTGGAAAACAATTCCAGGATAATTTTTCTCCTAATTCCGGGATGAAGTGTCTGTATAAAAACACCCTTAGATTGCTTGAGCTGTGGAGATTTACAAAATGGCACCAGCGTGCCTTCTTCTGGAACATGAATTTCAGGTGGGGACCGCATAACCAGTCACAGTGCATGTTACATAAGTGGATGGGGCCATTCCCATTTTTGAAATTTCTTCTTGCTTGAGGTTTGTAGCTGCCCCCTTCTCATCCATATTCTGCATCCCCTGGTGTAGAGAAAGTAGTGAGGAACAATACTGTATGCAGTTGATACTTCTGGGGGAAGGTGAGAGGCAGAAGTTGGTTAACTAACTGCCTGGGGCTGGTGTTTCTAGTCTGACAAAAAGTGCCATGGCATCACAGTGATTCATTTTCTACTTCATCTGAAAACCTTTCATTACAGAGAAATTAGTTGTTGGCAAAGTCAGTTAATTTTTAAACTTTTGTTTCATGTATCACCCCAAGGAAGGTATGTTCCTGCAACATCTGCTTATGAGTGTGTTCTTGTTATTTTTATCTGTTGAACTCACACATAAGCAGACATACAGTTATTATACAGGGAAGCTACATTCTGCTGGAAGCATATGCTAGGCAATTTTGCAGTGTAGATGGTATGTTTATTGGGGGAATTGTTGTCTTTAAATTTAGGAAACCAGGAGGTCTGTGTTCTTTGCCCAGTTCTGTCACAGAGACCACTGTGCTCTTAGTCTACTTAGCTCTTATTTTGCGTTCAGCGCACACCAAGGACAGGACACCAAAGACACACGCGCTCCCTGTGCTCCCATTCCCCAGTCTATAAAATGGGACGTTGGGCCTTTTCACACAAGACACTGCCACCCATCTTCACACAGTTTCGCTGCGTGGAGATGGGTGGAGGACGCCCATGGGAATGCCGCAGGGGATGGGTGGAGGTGATTGCGTACGCCCGTGCTCCACCCATCCGTGGGAATGGCCCCATACCTATCTCCACCCATTGTGCCACCCACCCACCCACCCCATGCACCCGTGGGGCCCCCAATCCATTTGAAAAAAGCCCTTTCTCGCAGGGCTGTTCCAAGACTAATTAATGGTGTGGAGACGCTTTGTTTTGAATTTTAATATGATCAAGCCTTCTATATATGCATCAGCTATGGAGTCAAGCATTTAAAATTTTTTAAAACTTAGAAGAAAAGCTAAGCCCCCACATTTACTTCCTGTTCCTTTTGTTTTTCTAGCTTTAGTTCTCCCTTGGGTCTCTGAACCATCCATCTTTAGAAGTCCTGTTGTGACAGGATGCAGCATCTCTCTCTGGTGGAAGTGTAGTCTTCTTCAGGTTACACACAAATGTGTTCTTGATCATATTGAGCCCACTGAAAACTACTTCACATTTTCTCCATCTCATTTGTCTGCTGTGTACACTTCTACTGTGCAGTTTGTTCATTGTTACTCACGCCTGCCTCCCTAGCCTGGAGTATTGTGTGCACTGCAGACTAAAAAAACCAATTTCCACTTCTTCCAGGCTTTTTTTTTATATATAATGAGTGGAGAGTCAAGTTCTCAGTGCATAAAACCTGGCTTTGTACAGTTCTCTGCACAAAGGAGTCAGAAGACTGTGTCTCATGGCAAACAGTTCAGGGTTAATTTCACACAATGCTGCACATAACTCCCTCCCTCTTTTCCTTTCCTCCCCCAGCCTTTCACACAAGCTTTGAGTTATGACTCTCCTACACTAATGAGATAAACAACATAACTCACTGCAGGTCCTGCTATTTTTTTTTGTAAGCAAATGGTTAGAACCTTCTGTGGTTGTCCTCTAAACACAGGAGTACAAGACAAAAGAGGGCAAGGATTGTACATGTGTATATATATGGGCATTGGCAGCACTGGTGTGGAAACGGGAGATTCTTAGAGCAGTGATAAGATGCCCTCCTCCTTGATCTCTAATAAAAAAGACCCAGATATTCATACTTTAACTAAATTGCCTAACTGAGTCAGACCAATGGTCCATTTTAGCCCAGTAGTGTCACAACCTGACATGGCAGCAGGGGTTTCAAATTTGGATCCAAATCCAGCTCTACCAGGGTCTCTGGCAGAGGCCGTCCTGGTGTGCTACCTGAGACCCCTCCAAGCCCCCAGCAGAGGTCTCCTCCAGGTGTGCTACCAGGGATCCTGAAGTGGAGATTGAACCTGGGACCTTATACATGCAAAGGACACGCTCTTACCACTTGAGCTATGCCCCCCTCCTGTGCATACTTCACTTGCACCATTGTGTTAATAGAAGAGGAGCAAATCTTCTCCCTTGAAAATTGTACAAAGATGGTTTGGATCAAGTGGTAGTTTTCCTATTCCATATTCAGGGCATATTCATTCAAAAGGGAGCTTAACCAGAGGTAAACATTAACAACCTCCAGGTAAGACTATCCTAGGTTAAGCTACTGGGTGAAGTCATTTCATGTGGCTGCTCCTGCTTGTGGTTAATTAAGGGGCAGCAGACCTGGGTTAGTATAAGGTAATTTTACCATACACTAAAGTTTCACATGGTCACTCCTGTGTTCCAATAGCAGGGAGCAGGGGTTAATAATTAATTAATCTCTGGGTAAGAACAGCCACATGAAATAACTGACATTAATTGGATAGTGTAGAGAAAGTAATGTTGCTGTGTTGGTCTCAAATATAGGCAATAAGAGACAAAGTAGTACAATGATATCTTTTACTGGACCAACTCCAGTTGGTGGCGGTATGCAAGCGTTCGGACCTCACAGGGACCTTCATCAGGCAAGTCGGGAAGTAAATCTATAGACTGAGCAAAGCAGTGAGGTATATGCAGTGATTGGAAACAAGGGCAAAGGGAGGGGTGGGGAGAACGAGTCCCAGGTAGGACGTCCGCAATTCAAAAGAACAGAATAAGAGCTGTTGGTAGTTAGTAACCTTTAAGCCTCCGGTAGCTGTTGTGATAGAAAGCTGATATTGCAATATGTTGCCTAACCATTAGGTAGAGCGGTTATAGGAAACCATAGCATACTCTTGTGGAGTGCTGGAGACAGTACTTCCTTTAGAATAAAGTTGTGTTGTTGTTTCGCATCGATCTTGGCTCTCTGTCTCTGGTATGAAACCTGACACCTGTAGACAGTCATTAGACTTACAAATGTCTGTAATGGCTTGTGAAACCCATGTCTAAATTGAGTGCATTGTTCTTTGTATCTAGTAGAGCTATGAATTTTTGTTCCCAGGCTCACCTTTTAAAGGTATTGCATAGGTTTTGTTTTAAGACAAGGACAGAGAAGTAAGAAATTGAGTGGTCACTTTGAGAGAAGTGAATGCCAACAGTAGAATCAGTGCTCTTGTCCATGATCTCTTTTCTGTGTGAGTTCNCACACACACACACACACACACACACACACACACACACACACTATCTATCTATCTATCTATCTATCTAAACATAAACCATAAGGGGGGGTCGTAAAAATAATCAACCCCCCCAACCTAACCCCCCCCAAAACCCAACCATTCACCCATCTCCCTCACCGAACGCCTGGCAGAACAGCCAGGTCTTACATTGATGACGGAAGGAGGGGAGGTCCGGGGCCACCCGGGCCTCTGTTCGACGGTAGTTCCACAGCCGAGGAGCGGCCACTCTCCATAGTCACCCCCGAACAATTCAGGGGACTTCAAGAAGGGCGCTCCCAGCGAACTTCAGGGGACAATCCAGAACGTGGGGGGTGAGGCGGTCCCACAGATAGGTGGGGTCCAGGCTGTATAGTGCTTGCTTTATAGGTCATAACCAACACCTTGAATCGGGCCTGGAAGACTATAGGCAGTCAGTACAGAGCTCGGAGCACCGGTGTAATGTGCTCACGGCAGCTTGACCCCATAAGTAGATGGGTCACTGCATTCTGCACAAGCTGCAGTCTCCGCACCATCACCATGGGTAGCCCCACGTAGAGTGCGTTAAATAGTCCAGTCTCAAGGTAATGAAAGCATGGATGATGGTGACCAGGTCGCTATCTAAAACAGACGGCTGAAGCCAATGCACTAGATGTAATTGGTGGAATGCACTCCTTGCCACTGCCCCCACGTGGACATCCAAGTGGAGCTGCTGATTGAAGAGCATGCCCAGAGTGCGAACCTGGGGGGGTCAGTGGAGGGTGAATCCCATTAATGACAGGAGTAGCTAAATCCACTGCCTTACCCACCACCATCACCTCTGTATTGTCGGGAGTCAATTTCAGTCAGTATGGTACTATAAGAGAGGAAAAGGCATGGAAGTGAGTGGGTCACACTGAAGGAGTGGCAAAAGGTGGTCTGTGAGGGGAGTGAAGGGGAGTTGGTCCTGACAACAAGTTGTATGAACACCAGTGAACACTAATTATGGTTAAGAGGGAGGAGCCATGAATGGTAGAGTTCTTTTGGGAGGAGGTATGGGGCAAAAAAGTTAGGAAAACACTGCCCTAAACTCTTAAGTCTCAGGCTGCTCTCCCACAAGCTGCTTTGGTGCTTCGGGAACATGAGCTATTCAAATCTAGTGTAGCTCTCATCTCATGGGAAAGGAGGAATTGCAGCTCTCCCTCTGGCAAGCTCGCTCAACAGACAGGTTAGTAAACCCTGTCACAGGGTGAACTACCCTGTCTGTTGTGTGAGCTTGCCAGCGGGAGAATCACAATTCCTCCTTTCCCATGAGATGAGAGCTACACTAGATTTGAATAGCGCACGCTCCCGCGACGCCAAGGGGAAAGCAGCCTCAAGCATATGCTGTCATAGGGAGTGCCACACTCCTGTTCTGTGGAAAAGAAAATCCTTTTTTTCCGTTTTTAATTTGCCCCCATTCGGTTTCATTGAATGATATGCTCATCTTCTGGTTTTATCAGTGAGATCCGTTCTTCCTCATTTGCCTTCTCAGTATCTTTAAATATTTTACGTAGGCCCCTTCTTTTTGTCTCTCGCCCCTCCCTTTTCTTTCTCTTTTTTGCTGGAGGTTTGAAGATGTTTGGGGGAATGTTTTGGTTAGGTGTCTTGGAGTATGGATATTTCAACTAGTAATATTCTTGCACCCAGGACTACAACTCCAGAATGCAGTGAGAGAGTCATCATCTTGAGAAAGGAGAGAGAACGAAGGAGAGAATTTCCGTCTAGGAGGGTTTGGGGGGGAATTAGAGGTAGAGGGGTGTAGGGAACTTCTGTTCCAGAGATCCACAAATCCACAGGGTTAAGGATTACTCTGTCCTCTGTTAAGGTACCCAGTTCACCTTGGACTTGTACGGCTGAGCTATTCTGACCAAGGGTAATTTCAGACGTGATGGGCCATTCAGCCCGCCACGCTGAACCACGGTCCGGGATCCATTTTGGACCTCGGACAGGAATCAGTCCGTCTGTCCTTTAGACGTGCCGGCCTGATTCCTACAGGGGATCGGGGAGGGGCTGTGCGGTGCGATGCGATGTGTGGCCGCACAGCCCCACGCCCCCCGTGCTCCCCCGACCGACCGCCCTCCAGGAGACNCACCCACCCACCCCATGCACCCGTGGGGCCCCCAATCCATTTGAAAAAAGCCCTTTCTCGCAGGGCTGTTCCAAGACTAATTAATGGTGTGGAGACGCTTTGTTTTGAATTTTAATATGATCAAGCCTTCTATATATGCATCGGCTATGGAGTCAAGCATTTAAAATTTTTTAAAACTTAGAAGAAAAGCTAAGCCCCCACATTTACTTCCTGTTCCTTTTGTTTTTCTAGCTTTAGTGCTCCCTTGGGTCTCTGAACCATCCATCTTTAGAAGTCCTGTTGTGACAGGATGCAGCATCTCTCTCTGGTGGAAGTGTAGTCTTCTTCAGGTTACACACAAATGTGTTCTTGATCATATTGAGCCCACTGAAAACTACTTCACATTTTCTCCATCTCATTTGTCTGCTGTGTACACTTCTACTGTGCAGTTTGTTAATTGTTACTCACGCCTGCCTCCCTAGCCTGGAGTATTGTGTGCACTGCAGACTAAAAAAACCAATTTCCATTTCTTCCAGGCTTTTTTTTTATATATAATGAGTGGAGAGTCAAGTTCTCAGTGCATAAAACCTGGCTTTGTACAGTTCTCTGCACAAAGGAGTCAGAAGACTGTGTCTCATGGCAAACAGTTCAGGGTTAATTTCACACAATGCTGCACATAACTCCCTCCCTCTTTTCCTTTCCTCCCCCAGCCTTTCACACAAGCTTTGAGTTATGACTCTCCTACACTAATGAGATAAACAACATAACTCACTGCAGGTCCTGCTATTTTTTTTTGTAAGCAAATGGTTAGAACCTTCTGTGGTTGTCCTCTAAACACAGGAGTACAAGACAAAAGAGGGCAAGGATTGTACATGTGTATATATATGGGCATTGGCAGCACTGGTGTGGAAACGGGAGATTCTTAGAGCAGTGATAAGATGCCCTCCTCCTTGATCTCTAATAAAAAAGACCCAGATATTCATACTTTAACTAAATTGCCTAACTGAGTCAGACCAATGGTCCATTTTAGCCCAGTAGTGTCACAACCTGACATGGCAGCAGGGGTTTCAAATTTGGATCCAAATCCAGCTCTACCAGGGTCTCTGGCAGAGGCCATCCTGGTGTGCTACCTGAGACCCCTCCAAGCCCCCAGCAGAGGTCTCCTCCAGGTGTGCTACCAGGGATCCTGAAGTGGAGATTGAACCTGGGACCTTATACATGCAAAGGACACGCTCTTACCACTTGAGCTATGCCCCCCTCCTGTGCATACTTCACTTGCACCATTGTGTTAATAGAAGAGGAGCAAATCTTCTCCCTTGAAAATTGTACAAAGATGGTTTGGATCAAGTGGTAGTTTTCCTATTCCATATTCAGGGCATATTCATTCAAAAGGGAGCTTAACCAGAGGTAAACATTAACAACCTCCAGGTAAGACTATCCTAGGTTAAGCTACTGGGTGAAGTCATTTCATGTGGCTGCTCCTGCTTGTGGTTAATTAAGGGGCAGCAGACCTGGGTTAGTATAAGGTAATTTTACCATACACTAAAGTTTCACATGGTCACTCCTGTGTTCCAATAGCAGGGAGCAGGGGTTAATAATTAATTAATCTCTGGGTAAGAACAGCCACATGAAATAACTGACATTAATTGGATAGTGTAGAGAAAGTAATGTTGCTGTGTTGGTCTCAAATATAGGCAATAAGAGACAAAGTAGTACAATGATATCTTTTACTGGACCAACTCCAGTTGGTGGCGGTATGCAAGCGTTCGGACCTCACAGGGACCTTCATCAGGCAAGTCGGGAAGTAAATCTATAGACTGAGCAAAGCAGTGAGGTATATGCAGTGATTGGAAACAAGGGCAAAGGGAGGGGTGGGGAGAACGAGTCCCAGGTAGGACGTCCGCAATTCAAAAGAACAGAATAAGAGCTGTTGGTAGTTAGTAACCTTTAAGCCTCCGGTAGCTGTTGTGATAGAAAGCTGATATTGCAATATGTTGCCTAACCATTAGGTAGAGCGGTTATAGGAAACCATAGCATACTCTTGTGGAGTGCTGGAGACAGTACTTCCTTTAGAATAAAGTTGTGTTGTTGTTTCGCATCGATCTTGGCTCTCTGTCTCTGGTATGAAACCTGACACCTGTAGACAGTCATTAGACTTACAAATGTCTGCAATGGCTTGTGAAACCCATGTCTAAATTGAGTGCATTGTTCTTTGTATCTAGTAGAGCTATGAATTTTTGTTCCCAGGCTCACCTTTTAAAGGTATTGCATAGGTTTTGTTTTAAGACAAGGACAGAGAAGTAAGAAATTGAGTGGTCACTTTGAGAGAAGTGAATGCCAACAGTAGAATCAGTGCTCTTGTCCATGATCTCTTTTCTGTGTGAGTTCAGTTAATGCATTTGTACAAGAGTTGGTGGGTTCCAATAGTTCCCATGGGGGCATTTAGTGCACTGAATGATGTATATTCTGCATAGATTCGGAATAGACATCCCATGAAAATCTATTCCTTTGTTGAAGAGCAGTGGTGAGATCACATCAGGGCATATTCACATGAAATGGGAGCTAATTGGGTTAGTTTACCCAGGGGTAAAGCATTTCTGTAGCTGCTCCAACCTGGGTATTAATTACCCCTATCTAAATATTAGTGGATGGGAGCAGCTACATGAACAGTTTGTTTGTGGTAACTTGTCTCCAGGTGTTTGCCCCAGCAGCTCAAATTGTTCAGATGATCAGACTGACTGCCTGGCTAAAGTAATCCGATTCTGCCTGGTTAGGGAGTTGGTCCTGAGATTCCAGGAGAAAAGGTTTTCCTGCAATATTACTGAGTTTCCTGTTCTCATTTGTGTTTTTGTTTTTGTGCTCCACCACCCTGTCCGGAACCTAGAAATCCACATTTGTGGCAAGCACAAACAATAATCAAACTGAAAAAAATTCAGATCTTAAAAAAAAAATGATTTTGACTTCTGTGCAAATGGTATGGTAAAGGGATTGTTTTTATTTACATTGTTTTCCCTGATCCCATATAGAAAGTTTTAGGGGCTATACTGTTCTAAAACCAGCATGACTTTCCCTAGTGCAAGGCTTAAAGCCATGGCAGAATTCAAACCAATGTTCTGAAAATGTGGGGGAAAACTCTGTGAAGACGGGAGGGTTGTTTTGATTCAGCCCTAGTAAGAGGCGGATGTGGAATATGGGCGCAGGGCTATGTTAAGCTCTTTGCATGCATCACTCCTCAAATGACCCTTGGCAGGACTAGCCATTACTGAGGAAGGCTGCACAGTATGAAATGTGTACATGATTAATGAGTTGGTTTGCAGAATGCCTTGAACATGTCAAGCATAATAGAAGTACTACAAAGTATATGTGGTGTCCTTCATCCCAAAGCCAGTAATAGTCTCTTCACACATCACCCCAATAAAGTGCAGCAGCCTCCAAGGTAAAATGTAACAGCCACCACAATTTGCCCACCACAGGGAGGGCAAATTGTTGCTAAGGGCACCAGAATCAACACTTTTTCTTACAGAATGTGTCATGGGAGATATAAGGTCCATGCAGAGCAAACAGAAAATTTGATTGGGGAAATCTTATCCAAGAGACCCTCCCCTTTGCATGTGTAGCAACATCTGTATGTCCTGCTATTTTCAGCCCCAAGAGATGGAGCGACTTAGATAGTATAAGAGCCACTCTTTCCAGGGAAATGGACTGTTTCAGAATGAAGGCTTCGGCCACACCTGCAAAACTGGATTTGTCCATTCACTTTGGATTAGTGAATATATTAGTGGATTTATTTATTTACGGGGAAGTAGGTTTTCTGGTTTCTTCATCCCCATCATCACCAACATCATTATCATCTTTACTGTTTGGCTCAGAAAGAAGGTTTATTTCTGGTAAGGCAAATCTTTGTGCCTGTTTTTCCAGGATGGTTTAGGTCTCGCTGCCGCCCCCATGCTACAGCTGTTTTGCATTATTGACAGTGACTTGATTGTTGTCAGGTTGTTCACCAACCACCATTTTTGTTCAAGACATCGAAATCATTTCAATCCTAGATCTTACCACTGGTTTAGCTTTATTCTGAGAGACCATATTCTTGAGGATTGCCATGCCGCCCCGTAATCTGTCTTTGCTGTAACAACTGCAGCATAAGGAAAAAAGAGCAAGCCCAGCAACAATGGGAAGTGAAGGGGGAAATCTTTTCCAGCATTGATGGGTCTTAATCCCCATGCTGCAGAGTCCCTTTGTTTACCCCTGGCTTCAGTAGGCATTTGGGGTACTCATCACGGCTGGATGCTTTATGCTGTTGAGTATGAGAGACAGAGCTCCATAGATGCAGGTAGGGAAAACATTCAAACATAATTCAATAAGTGAATGCAACAGCTTAAACAATGCTGATGCTCTACTTGCTGCTCAGCTGTGTGCACAGGGGAGAGGCAATAAATATGCAGAAGAACACTGGCATAGGCATATTGGATCAGTTCTGTTTTTCATCTTCTCCAGTATCTTGTCTCTGACAGTTGCTGGCACCTAATGTCTTAGGAATGCAGCACTGGACAAACAGGAGGAGACCTTCACAAGGAAGAGTATTTCCTATCTGTAAAAGGTTTTGGCTTTAGCTCTGAATAAGAGATTTTTATGTTATGTCCCCAAATTTGGCAGAGTTAATAGCTACTATAGATGTGGATATTCTTGTTATTTATATAGGTGTCCAGTTGTTCTCTGAATCTTATTACGAATCTTACTTACTTGTAAATCAGTGCTTACCAAGCTGGAGGGCGTACCCATCGGAGGGTGAAAAAGAGAGGTGGGGAGGGAGAGGGATTGTTTGAGAAGGGATGGGAACATCTGTTGCTGGCCTCCAAGGGGTGCTGTGCTTAGGCATTTCTTCTTCCTATTTCTCCTGGTCTCTTCCCATGCTACATGAAGCAAGTAGCGCAGGGTCAGAATGATGGTGGCAGCTCCTTGGCTGTGAGGCAGTTTGTGTCCATGGACAGTGAGCACAACTTGGGTGGGGGAACGACTACATTGGGTGACTGGTGCTGGAAGCTGAGCAAGAGGCTGTGTAAGGACTGGAGTCAGGAAGAGGAAAAGAGTGGCATAAATCTTGTTGAGGGCAGGGACAGTGGGATCAAGAGTAGCAGGGATTAGGATGTGTGGGGTATTAATTAATTTCGCAAACTTCTACCTCGCCCCTCCTGCCAAGGCAGCGTGGGGCCGCTTACAAATATATATATATAAAATAAATATCAGATCAACTGAGCTACTGATGAGGGCGGAAGCTGAAACGTTCAGCTAATCAATAAATCTCTGTTTACAGTCATTTTCTCTTTATAATTCATTCCTCTCTCTCTCTCTCTCTCTCTCTCACTCTCTCACTCTCTCACTCACTCACACACACACACACACACACACACACACACACACACACACACTATCTATCTATCTATCTATCTATCTAAACATAAACCATAAGGGGGGGTCGTAAAAATAATCAACCCCCCCAACCTAACCCCCCCCAAAACCCAACCATTCACCCATCTCCCTCACCGAACGCCTGGCAGAACAGCCAGGTCTTACATTGATGACGGAAGGAGGGGAGGTCCGGGGCCACCCGGGCCTCTGTTCGACGGTAGTTCCACAGCCGAGGAGCGGCCACTCTCCATAGTCACCCCCGAACAATTCAGGGGACTTCAAGAAGGGCGCTCCCAGCGAACTTCAGGGGACAATCCAGAACGTGGGGGGTGAGGCGGTCCCACAGATAGGTGGGGTCCAGGCTGTATAGTGCTTGCTTTATAGGTCATAACCAACACCTTGAATCGGGCCTGGAAGACTATAGGCAGTCAGTACAGAGCTCGGAGCACCGGTGTAATGTGCTCACGGCAGCTTGACCCCATAAGTAGATGGGTCACTGCATTCTGCACAAGCTGCAGTCTCCGCACCATCACCATGGGTAGCCCCACGTAGAGTGCGTTAAATAGTCCAGTCTCAAGGTAATGAAAGCATGGATGATGGTGACCAGGTCGCTATCTAAAACAGACGGCTGAAGCCAATGCACTAGATGTAATTGGTGGAATGCACTCCTTGCCACTGCCCCCACGTGGACATCCAAGTGGAGCTGCTGATTGAAGAGCATGCCCAGAGTGCGAACCTGGGGGGGTCAGTGGAGGGTGAATCCCATTAATGACAGGAGTAGCTAAATCCACTGCCTTACCCACCACCATCACCTCTGTATTGTCGGGAGTCAATTTCAGTCAGTATGGTACTATAAGAGAGGAAAAGGCATGGAAGTGAGTGGGTCACACTGAAGGAGTGGCAAAAGGTGGTCTGTGAGGGGAGTGAAGGGGAGTTGGTCCTGACAACAAGTTGTATGAACACCAGTGAACACTAATTATGGTTAAGAGGGAGGAGCCATGAATGGTAGAGTTCTTTTGGGAGGAGGTATGGGGCAAAAAAGTTAGGAAAACACTGCCCTAAACTCTTAAGTCTCAGGCTGCTCTCCCACAAGCTGCTTTGGTGCTTCGGGAACATGAGCTATTCAAATCTAGTGTAGCTCTCATCTCATGGGAAAGGAGGAATTGCAGCTCTCCCTCTGGCAAGCTCGCGCAACAGACAGGATAGTAAACCCTGTCACAGGGTGAACTACCCTGTCTGTTGCGTGAGCTTGCCAGCGGGAGAATCACAATTCCTCCTTTCCCATGAGATGAGAGCTACACTAGATTTGAATAGCGCACGCTCCCGCGATGCCAAGGGGAAAGCAGCCTCAAGCATATGCTGTCATAGGGAGTGCCACACTCCTGTTCTGTGGAAAAGAAAATCCTTTTTTTCCGTTTTTAATTTGCCCCCATTCGGTTTCATTGAATGATATGCTCATCTTCTGGTTTTATCAGTGAGATCCGTTCTTCCTCATTTGCCTTCTCAGTATCTTTAAATATTTTACGTAGGCCCCTTCTTTTTGTCTCTCGCCCCTCCCTTTTCTTTCTCTTTTTTGCTGGAGGTTTGAAGATGTTTGGGGGAATGTTTTGGTTAGGTGTCTTGGAGTATGGATATTTCAACTAGTAATATTCTTGCACCCAGGACTACAACTCCAGAATGCAGTGAGAGAGTCATCATCTTGAGAAAGGAGAGAGAACGAAGGAGAGAATTTCCATCTAGGAGGGTTTGGGGGGAATTAGAGGTAGAGAGGTGTAGGGAACTTCTGTTCCAGAGATCCACAAATCCACAGGGTTAAGGATTACTCTGTCCTCTGTTAAGGTACCCAGTTCACCTTGGACTTGTACGGCTGAGCTATTCTGACCAAGGGTAATTTCAGACGTGATGGGCCATTCAGCCCGCCACGCTGAACCACGGTCCGGGATCCATTTTGGACCTCGGACAGGAATCAGTCCGTCTGTCCTTTAGACGTGCCGGCCTGATTCCTACAGGGGATCGGGGAGGGGCTGTGCGGTGCGATGCGATGTGTGGCCGCACAGCCCCACGCCCCCCGTGCTCCCCCGACCGACCGCCCTCCAGGAGACGGGCGGGTGCAGTGGCCAATCTGGCCACTATGCCCGATCCCACATCACGGTCTGGGCCACGATTCTGGATGGGCCAACCTAACAGACATTACGTTTGTCTGATCCCGAATCGTGGTCCAGCTAACCACAATTCTGGACCTCCGGGTGGTCGGAGGTCCAGAATCATGGTCAATGTGATTCCCGCCGGAGGTTCACTGTGGTGAACATCTGGCGGAACTCACATCAGACGTTATGGGACAAATGGCCACCATGGGAATTCACTATGGTTGACCGTGGTCTCATAACATCTGAAATTACCCCAAGACAACCTTTTGACTGCCCATTCAGGATGCATCTTGGGTTGCATGTTAATTTTGTGAAGAGGCTGAGGACTGTCTTTTGTTACCCAAGGAGAATTATGATTAATCCCAGAGATCCTGTGACTGCTATACAGAGCAGGCAGGTCTCAGTGTAATGCACTGTACCTCTTGCTTTGGAAAGAGCAAGACATGTTCAACCAGGCTCCTATAAAAGAGGCAGTTTAGTCACAAGGGGTGAAGAGTCAAAAGACACTGGAAATTGCAGAGAAGCTATTAAAACCCCGCTTGTCAAGCATGCCACTGAAAGAAAGCTTTTAGGTGCTTAAAATTAAAGGAAGTGCAATATCTTTCTCATAATGGGGGTGAG
Organism: Sphenodon punctatus; assembly: GCA_003113815.1. Lineage (NCBI taxonomy): Eukaryota > Metazoa > Chordata > Lepidosauria > Sphenodontia > Sphenodontidae > Sphenodon > Sphenodon punctatus. Next base: position 1,880,079 of record QEPC01009912.1, on the reverse strand, counting down.
TAATACTCAGGGCTCTGATTCTCCTGTGGAATTTTAAAAAAAATTCTGCATAAGTCTGCAAGCATCCTGGCCCAATTCTGCGGTTCCCTCATCCCCTGTACAGCGGGCAGGGCTGGTCTGGACTGGGCAGGTGAGGGTACCAGCAGTTGCCTCTACCGCATTCACCCCAGCCTACTTGGGTCCACTACCTCACCTGGTGCAGGTGGTGGTGGCAGCAGCAGGAGTCCCGAGTGCTGCTGCTCCCTTATTCAGCCCATCTGACTCTGCATTCCTGGCTGGGCTGGGCAGAGGGAGGGTAATGGCAGTGCTCCGGGCTCCTGCTGAGCTGGCCAGACTGGGCTGAGTGGGGAGGTATTGAAGGTTGTGTCCTCCTCTTCCACCCTCCTCAGTCTACTTGGGCCCACTTCCGCAGCCAGTCAAGGCGGCAGCAGCAGCAGAGCCCTGAATGCTGCTGCTCCCCTCCTCAGTCTGGCCAACTCCGTGTTCATGGGTGGGCTGGGGAGAGGGAGAGTAGCGGTGGTTCTCAGGGCTCTTGCTGAGTGGGCTGGGCTAGGCTGGGTGGGTTGGGAGTGCTGGGGGTGCCTGCCCTTCCCACCCGCCGCCTGCTTGGGCCCACTAACTCATCTGTTGCAACTGCTGCTCCCCTCCTTGGTCCAGCTGTTTCGGAGTTCCTGAACAAGCTGGGCTGGGGAGGGGGTTTCCGACTGACATCCCAGCAAGCGAGTCTCCAATTGGCTTATGTGGAGTGATGTCACCCATTACTCATCACATGCAAGCCTCTGATTGGGTTGCATGTGGTGACTGATGGGTGACATTACTGCACACAAGTCAATTAGAGGCTTACATGCCATGATGTTACCCAGCCACAGGGAAATTCTGTGGGGAATTTCCCTGTGGCTGGGATTCTCTGCAAAAACTGGGATTCTGTGCAAAAACTGCAATTTGCGGTAGTGCATTACCCTCGGGGCCCTGGTAACAGTTTGCACATTATTCTAGTAGTCATGTAGTGGTATTATAGATATTCTTCTATCATTTCCCATCACATTCTCTATGAGCCCTTCATTTGCTCTTCATTTGCTATCTTGAAGTGCTTCGGGAGCACAGGGAAATCTGCATTAGTTTCAGCGACCAAGGTCCTAAATGCTAAAGCACGTGCTCAGCTCCTTTATGGGGCGGAGCTATGGCTCCCTCTTGTGTGTAAAAACTTAGGGAAAATGGACAGTATACAAGCATATTTCTTTCAGAGGTTGCTTAGGGTGCCTAAGGGTACCCCGTATGCCGCCATTAGATTTGAGGTGGGGCAATGTAGGTGGTCCAGTATAGCCTAGTGCCTTGTGGTTAAGTTTTGGGTTAAGCTAAAACTGAGCAGAGGGGGGATGATCCAGTATTGGAACAGAGATATTTTCAAGAGCAGTTGGATAGGGGCTATTGAGCAGCATCTTTGCAAACTGGGGTTTAGTAGGGGCTATTGGGAGGGGAAAGATCTTATTTTTTTTGCTAAAGAAGCTGCCCGTAGGATTATGGATGTGGAGATGCAAGAAGAGGTGGCAAAGATTAGGGTTTCTCCCCACATTATGTTATTTGCCCCGGCCCTTATTCCGCCCTGCTTCCGTATGGCTGGTTTTTTGTCATCACGTATCTCACCTAGGGGAAAGCATCTTTTTATGTCCGCATATTTCAATGCCTTGCCCACTATGGTGCTTGAGGGCCGTTTCTCTGCCTTGAGTTTTGCGGCTCGTGTATGCCCCTTTGACCGACAGCAAACAGAGACAACCGAACATATTTTATTTAGATGTTGGTTGTATGATAACTTCTGCCAAGAACATTTATCCCTTTTGGGGGGAAAATATCCTGGTAGATCAAAACCAATCAAAACCTTTTATTATTGGCTTTAGCAGATATTGATCCTCAGGTTACTGATTCTATCTCCCGGTTTTTGGTAGCTGCCCTAAATGCTCGTGGTTTATTTCTGCAGTTTAAATGTATCCCAGAATCTTAGATTGAGTCATGGCATTGTGGCTGAAGTTGAATCAATTAATTAATTCAGCACATTTAATCCTAGTAGGCTTTGAGGCTATATTACCTCGGTTTATGTTTATAACTGTTTATATTATAAACTTGCTTAGCTTTTGAGATGCATGTTATTTTTCTGTTATTTCTTTGACTGTTATTTATCCTTTTTGAACTGATTGTATTGTTATTAGAGGCCTTTGGCTGCAAATAAACATCTCTCTCTATGACTCTATCTCTCTATCTCTCTATGAGCCCTAGCATTAGCGGTGGTTATTTAAACAATCAAAAAATATTTGGCCCAACTGACCAGTCAAATATTGTCACATAATGGTCAGGCATTTTTAAAGCATTAACTTATTAGAAAACAATAACAAAGAAATACTTTAATCATCTACAGGTAAGATACTTATGCCAATTACAAAAACAAATTTGTTAACTTATTGTGAAACAATGAAATTAACTTTTTAAAAATTGTAATGAATTATTATAACTTCTAACAATGTTAGGTTACTATAAATGTAAACGATATTCAAGACTGAACAGTTCTCCTCCTTGGCTTTTATCCTGGAATCCAAAGATCAGCCTGAACAGTTACAAAAATTAAAAAATGAAATTAAACAGAAATAAAACAAAGCAACAGCAACTGTTAAAAAAACCCCAAAGTCAGTTTTTAAAGGCAGTTATGCTAAGTAGGCAGCTGGCCAACTGTTCAAGCATTTTGCTTTGCATTATCTTCATCAGCTTCAACTGCTTTATTTTCACCTTCAACATCATCATCAGATTTGTCATCAGTACCTTCTTTTTCCTCTTTATCTAAATATTAAGTAGCTCTTCAGCTCCCATTTTCTTTTCTAATCTTAAATTATGACACACGATCACAAGCTTCCGTGAAGTGGAGATGTTAAGTCTATTTCTGGTTTTTGAATGGGTGATTCCCCAAACTGACCAGTTTTGTTCTGCACATGCGATAGTGTAAAAAGAACTTCTGTCACTGAAGCTAGACTGCAAGGAGGACACAACCCTTCCCATCATGATGATAGAGTAAATTATTTTGATTCAACTGCTGGAATTGCACTCCACATTCCTTTACGACTGAATGGGCTGCTGCTTGCTTTTTTAATTTGCTATGGGCGTTTTCATATGGGTGCAGGTGGGGGGGATGGGTGTGTGCTGTGATGTGGGGGTGGCGTGTGGGGGATGGTTACATGGGCACACACCCATCTCCACCCACCTCCTCCGATCTCCACGCACGGAGTAACTGCCATTTTCGCTGGTTGCTCTGTGCGTGGGGGATGGGTGGAGATGGGTGTTGCGCAGGAGCGCGCACACACCCCTACCCACCGGTCATGGTGTTTACACGGGACTCCCCCACGCAGGCACCCACATGTGCATTGAGTGGGGGCATCTCGTGTAAAAAGGGCCAATCTTCATCAGAATTGTTTGTTCATCTTTATGTCCTTTAAAATTTGAAAAAGCCGCTATCAGGTTGCAAGCTGAATCAAATTCATCATCAGAAAAGTCACGGCCCTGGAAACATGGATCAAGAAGACAAGTAACACTATGTGTGGGAGTGATCACTTGATTTTACCATGATATTATTTTGTCTATTTTTTTCTCTCTTCAGCTTCTGTAAGTGGATTTTGTACAGTATTCTCACATATATGTTTTTTAATCTTCAATTGCCTATATTTGGGACCAAAATGGCAACCTTACTTTCACTACACTCTTAATATTCAGGAACTCATTCTTAGCATCAGAAACTGTGGAACTATAATTTTCTATATTCTAAATGGACTGAGCTGCAGGATCAAGCAGTGAAATAAATTTTCAAGAATGCTGGTGCGAATTACTCAAGGGCAACACCCAGCCACTCCTTTAGCAGCAGCTGACTGAAGTGCCTTATTGCGTGTATGAAGAGTTTTGAGAGATTCAATGGGGGATGCCCGGCGAGTACAAGAAGGCTTACTCAGAGTGGATGCAATTGAATGCTGTACTAAGTGATGCTGAAATATGGCTGCTGGTATTAGTTTATTTTTGCAAAATCTGACTGCTTTTACATTTTGATACATTTATTTATTTTTCTGTTTTTTTCCCTGCCCTTCCTGAATGGCTCAGGTTGGCTTAAAAACCTATAAAACAGCATATTAAAAACATATACAATGGCAGAAAACCCCCAACATCTCCAACAAACCTTTCCCTCACCCCACTCCAACTCCATCCCACCCTACCCCACCCAAACTCTCCCAACCAGCCCATATCTCCCCCCTCCCTCCAAATGATTTTTTTAACAAAAAGGTTTTGCACCACTTCTGGAAGATGATTAGGCCCAGGCTCAGATGAATCTCCAGGGGAAGGGAGACCCATAAAACTAGGACAGCGACTGAGAATGCCCTCCCACACATACCTGTCCTACAGACAAGAGTAGTAGATGGAACCTGCAAGAGGCCATTCTTGGCTGACCGCAGAGGTTGCAATAGAACATGTTAGGACAGGCAGTCCTTCAGATATGTGGGGCCCAGACTGTTTAGAGCTTGAAAGGTCAACACCAGCACCTTGAATTGTGCCTGGAAGACTATAGGATGCCAGGGCAGACTTCGGAGCACTGGTGTAGTGTTCCAGTGGTGTAATGTTCCCTGTTGATTTTGTTAGACTAAGGGCAGCCCCACGTAGAGTGCATTGCAGTAATCTAGCCTCAAGGTGGTGAAAGCATGGATGACAGTGGCCAGATTCAAGTCAGAAAGAAAAGGTCACAGTCTCCTCACCAGATGGAGTTGGTGAAAAGTGCTCCTGGCCACTGCCAAAATATGAAGTTCCAGGTGCAGCGAAGGATCCAGAAGCACTCGAAGACTGAGAACCTGATTGACTGGAGGGGACTTGACTCCATCAATAACAGGTGTCCCAATCCCCTCCATGTCACAAAGCTGGCCAACCATCATCACTTCACTCTTGTGAGGATTCAGCTTCAATCAGCTCACCCTCATCCAGCCCCATACCAAACTTTGCCCCTTGCTCACCACTGGCACTGCCCATTCCCCATGCCTGCCCCCCTGCCTGGCCCCAGCCCCCACCCAGCCTTGTGAATCTTGCCAGTTCTCAGTGAGAATGGGGGATTTTTTTGTCTCATTTAGGGAACAAGATGGGAAAAAGCCCATTCTTGTCAAGAACCAGTGAGATCAAAGAAGCGAGTTTCAACCTTAGTAAACACCGTGACTTCAGGACCTACCCCAAACCTTTGAATGATCTCATCCAGCAGCCTCAGGTACACGTTGAACAAGAGGGGAGACAGAATAGAACCCTACGGGACCCCACAGGAGAGGTTGCAAGGGGATGATGAGCAATCACCCATCACCACCTGCTGAGACCTCCTCCAGAGGAAGGACTTGAACCACTCAAGAGCAGCCCCATGCACCCCCACAGTCATGTCAACACCACCTCACGCTCAACTGTATCAAAGGCCACTGAAAGATCTAGCAAAATCAATAGGGTAGAATTTCTCTTATCAATCTGTAGGCACCGATCATCAACACAAGCCGCAATCGCAGTCTCTGTTCCATACGCAGGATGAAAACCTGACTGAAATGGATCCAGGAATCCATTTGCGTCGAGATGAGCCTGGAGCTGCTGGGCAACAACCCGTTCAATAACCTCCCCTAAAAAGGGAAGGTTAGAGACTGGCCAATAGCTGGCAGGGGAGTCAGTAGCCAAAGATGTTTTTTTAAACAGGGGTCAAAAATTGACCATTTTAAGGGCATCTGACACCCTGTCTTCCTAAAGGGAGGCACTGACAACCCCTGCCAGCAATGGCCCCAACGTCTCCTGGCTAGCTTTCACCAATGAGGATGGGCAAGGATGTAATTCACAACTAGTTTCTCTCAGTGCTCCAGGCACCTCCCTGCATTGGAAGGTGATATCAATTGAAACTGTTCCAAATAAACAGGAGAAGCCTGAGCTTCCATAACTCCAAACTCTGATCCTGCAGTCAAAGTGGTAGCACACAAGGCATGGTGAATGCAAGTGATTTTGTCTGCAAAGTAATTAATAAAAATGTCACCATGGGTATTAGATGACTCAATTTTCTAGTGGAGACAGGTCAGATCAGCGAGGCCTCTCACCATGTGGAACTGCTCCACCAGACGAGACTTTGCAGATGTTATGACAGCAGAGAAGAAAACTCTCTTTGCCGCCATCACAGTCATGGCATAGTCCTTCAAAAACGATCTATACCGCAATTGGTTGGTTTCAGCACGAGTCGAGCGCCACCTGCACTAACTGCCTGCTTT
>QEPC01009912.1:1831633-1858238 GCA_003113815.1 Sphenodon punctatus | reverse complement strand
TGTGCTCCGAACTCTGCACTGGTTGCCGATAGCGTGCCGAGCTAGGTTCAAGGTTTTGGTGTTGATCTATAAGGCCCTTCACGGTCTGGGCCCCTCATACCTCAGGGACCTCCTCGCCCTCCGTGCCCCAGAGCGGCTCCTTCGGTCTGCTGGGGGTGCCTTCTTGCAGGTCCCCCGCGTTAAGTGGGGGGCCACAATGGAGAGGGCATTCTCGGTGGCCGGGCCGCGCCTTTGGAACTCCCTTCCGGAGGAAGCTCACCTGGCCCCAAACCTGTTAACATTCCAGCCAAGTTGTAAAACCTGGCTGTTCGCCCAGGCCTTTGGGGAGGGAGGGAAGGGAGGGAAGGGGGTAGAGGGTTTTAGCTCCCCTACTCTATTTATTGTTTTAAGTGAGTCCCTGGGCCCTGTTTTAATATGTTGAATTGTATTGCTGATCTGTTTAAATGGTTTTATATATTTTATATGTATTTTATTGTTGGAAGCTGTCCCGAGCTGTTTTTAGGAGGGGCGAGGTAAAAATCTATCAAATAAATAAATAAAAAATAAATAACAAAAGATAAAACAGAGGAGAACATTCCAAGTAAAAACAAATATATCACTTGCAAGGGAATAAAAACGTTGATAAAGAATCAAATAATCACTTAACTAGGGGGCCTACAGCCCATCAGACCAACCCCATACAGGGCCCCAACCAGGTAACAGATCACAGGGTAGACAGGCAGGTTAAGAAGGGCCCAAAATTGACTGTCTAATCCGGACAACCACCCAGAAATAGTTTGCCACCGCCCTAGACAATTCAGAGTTGATGGGGCTAAGATGTCTATGGGAGCCCCGACCTGTAGTCCCATCACTCATGAGGAATCCTCCCAGGTACTTATATCTGGGGCCAGCAAACAGGGAGCAGCGGAAAAGAATATGGTCGGGCGTATCCATCTCGCCCAAAGGACACAAAGGACACAGCCGCTGATCCCATGGGATGCACGCGTAGCGGCCCTCTAGGACTGCCGAGGGGAAAACATTTGCCCTTATTTTAAAGAATGCAGTGCGCTTATTAGCGTCCTGCCACTTGAAGAGGTAGTAAGGTCCAGGAAACAGAGGGTTGTATAAAATGAATTCGGGTGCCACCCTCTGAGCGGCCATCAATACACTCTCAGTTTGCAAAGTCTGGTCACACAGCAGTCTTTTAATTAAGCTTTTGGAGGCCGCCCACCCAAGACATTTCAGGCTCTCAAATGAGAATTCCAGGTTAAGGGCTTCCCGCTCAGCCCTTCCTATCCAACTGTCCTCGAGGCGCAAAGGCTTACTTGTTTCTGCAAAATATTTTTATTGGAATAAAAAATAATCATAAAACTCTTCATTCATTCCATGTTTCAGATTGCAGCTGGATTTCCACTGTAAACTTGATTTTGACCCACCTCTTTAGAACTTGACAAAGAAAGATTAGCTGGGAATCAAGATGTGTATGTTAGATGTGAAAACAAAGTTGCAGGTAGGGGTATTTCTATAAAACCTTACAAGTAAACTAGCCAAGTGATGTGAAGCAAGAGACCCTAAACTAGAGATGTTCACTGGAGTTCACATTTGAGATGGCATTTGATACCATCAGGAAACCAGAGGTTATGAATGCCCCAGCTTGTCCTGTTTTATGGAATCAATTTTGGTCGGTGACGCCTGTTGAGGCGGGGGATGTCCTGGGGGCTGTTAGGGCCACAACTTGTGAATTATACCCTTGCCCGTCCTGGTTGGTTAAGGACACTCGGGCTGGTGCTGGCATTGGTGGTCAATGCCTCCCTTCAGGAGGGGTCCCAGGGTCTCTTAAGGAGACTGTGGTGCGACCCTTGCTCTAAAAACCATCACTTGATGCTGATGCCCTTGCCAGTTATTGACCTGTCTCTAACCTTCCCTTTCTAGGGAAGGTTATTGAACAGGTGGTGGCCCAGCAGCTTCAGGATCATCTCGACCAGGTCAGTTTTATGGACTCCTCATAGTCTGGCTTTTGTCTGGGGTATGGCACCAAGACTGTGCTTGTGGCCTTAGTTGATGACCTGCACCATGCTTTGGATCAGGGACAGTTGACCCTTTTGGTTCTGTTGGACCTATTGGCTGCTTTTGATACCGTTAACCACAATATGTTGGTGACTCATCTGCAGGACCATGCCAGGGTGTCCAGGATTGTTCTTGAATGGTTCCAGTCATTTCTGGCCAGAAGAATTCACTGTGTGGTCCTGGGGGACTGTACTTTGTCTCCCCAGGATCTCATGTGTGGGGTCCTGCAGGGTTGTATTCTGTCCCCTCTCCTGTTCAATGTGTATATGCAACCTTTGTGCGAGGTCATGAGAGGATTTGGAGTGTTATGTCATCAATATGCTGATGACACCCAGCTCTACCTCTCATTTTCAGCAGACTCAGGCCCGGCAGTCTCGTTGCTTACTTGGTGTCTGACAGCTTTGAGGGACTGGATGAGGGTGAGCTGCCTGAAGTTGAATTCTGACAAGATGGAGGGGATGCTGGTGGGGAGGGCCGAGGAAGTGGAGGCCCCTATCATTGATGAGGTTCGCTCTGCCTTGGTCCCTCAGGTTCGCAGTCTGGGCGTGCTTCTTGACTCGCAGCTCTGCATGGATGTCCAGGTGACGGCTGTGGCAAGGAGCGCATTTTGTAAATTACATCTGGTACGACGGTTATGGCCATATATCTCAGACTGTGACCTTGCCACCATAATCCATGCCTTCATCACCTCAAGACTTGATTACTGTAACGCCCTGTACGTGAGGCTACTCCTGGTGATGGTTCGGAGGTTGCAGCTGGTGCAGAATGCAGCAGCCCGCCTCCTTACAGGGACGGGCCACTGGGAGCATATAACTCTGGTGCTCTGTTCACTGCATTGGCTGCCTATAGCCTTCTGGGCCCAATTCAAGATATTGGTGCTTACCTATAAAACCCTACATAGCCTGGGACCCACCTACCTATGAGACTGCCTCACCCCCTGGGTTCTGGAACAGCCTCTGCAGTTGACCGGGAGTGCCATTTTTGGAGGTCCCTCTTGTTTGGTGGGGGGCCACATTGGAGAGGGTCTTCTCGGTCATTGCACCTCATTTGTGGAACTCCCTCTCGGCGGAGGCATGTTGGGCCCCGGATCTCCCCTCCTTCAGGTGCCAATGTAAAACCTGGTTGTTCCGCCGGGCTTTTTGTGGGGGAGATGGGTAGTGGGAGGTTTGGGAAGTGGGGGGTTGTTATGACCCATATAAAGTTTTGTTTTAATTGTTTTTATATTTATTTTTATATTTTATATTGTACTCCACCTTGGGCTGTCTAGGCAGGAGGGGGTGGGATATTACATTTTAAAAATAAATAAATAAATAAGATATGTGACTGAAAACTTAACTTTATTGCAGTGAAAGTGCAATCTTCTGGTGGGATGGTGCATGTACTGATAGCTGGTGCAGACACGAGTCCCATACACATCAATGGGACTTACATCCATTCTACCAACTAAAATCTTGGCCTTCATCTTATGGACATCCAGTTTAAGCCCAATTGTACCAACTGCCAAATTTTCAGTTCTTTTTCAAGGATCTCTGTGATTCTCATTCTTGGGACCCCTTCCTACCACACAGGCCACTGGAATTTTCCCATCACTGCTACTATGACTACAGGGATGTACCCCCATGCTCCTGCTGTTCCCCCGCGGACTGGCAGGAGTCCTCATTCTACAGAGACCACAGTTACAGGCACTGCGGTTGGAGCTTTAAATGCTCCCACTTGACAAGCTACTACTTCAGATCCCGCAGCAGATCACCTGACTCCTACAGAGGTCATAGGCATCATTGGAGAGAGCATTCTTACTCACCATGATGTGCAACCAGCCTCAACCACTCCAGAGGGAGATCCCAGACTTGGGATGTTGATAACTCCTCCCCACGGGCCAACGCATCCACCTGGACCTGTATCACCACCATTTGTGGCACCTACTCCAGTACTGCCACCCTTGGCACTGCTCGTGATACCCGTTCCTCCAGGAACCCCCACCCCCCACCCCATCACTTCGGCAACCTATGCCTACAGGAGCAACATTTCTCCAGTCTTTGCTAGGACAACCTATGTGGAAAAATGCCATGGGCATGGGCAAAGACAGCCACTGACACTGACAAAGACACTCTGCCCGAACCCAAGTCAGGCCTGATCCGAGCTCTAGGCCTCTAATCCAGTACATGGGAAGGACCCCACATTCCTGAAATTCCTGAGCTGATTGGCTCGGACTGGTCAGGGGGGAATCTACCTTGGCCAGGTGACCCGCCTGAATGAATCACGGGGGAGGGGGGGGAGGGAACTTTTAAAAGAACTGAGCTGGGGGCTTTCGCTCTCTCTCCTCAATCTCTCACGGAGATTTCTAGCAGATGCTGCTAGATGGGTGACCTCCCTGCCTGGAGGCACACATGGACTGCATGGCTTGGCAGTAACTCTGGCTTTGCCAGGATAAAGACTTGGACCCCATAGGAAAACCATCACCTATGGAGACATGATCAGAACCAGCATGAGTACTTGTTTGCTACATCAGCTACAGTTGTAGGAAGACGTGTTCCAAAAGGGTTATCAGATCCGATAGGACTGGCTCGCATTGCTCAAGGATTATCACCTCTTGGTTCTCAGTGTAGACTTTGCTTTTATTCCTTTTTATATGTACTAGTAAATTCTAAGCTTTGGTTTTACCCTACTGGGTGTGTGTGTGTGTTATTGGCTGACTATTAAACGTCTCCTTAGGCCAGGTAACCAGGCCAAGCTACTAAAGAAGGGGAAACTACCTATTTGGCTAGAAGTCATCAGCTTTGGAACCAAGGGAAGTCTCCCGTGGGTGACTCTGGGGATCGGCCTCCAACGCAGGGGAGGAAATCCTGGGAAAAAAGTGCCAGGAAGGGGGAGTGCTTTTGGGAAGCTGTGAGGCCTATGCCTTTTGGGGTTCACATGTCCTGAGTGGTGTGAATACGCCCTCTGGGATACACTCGGGTGGTGGCAGCAAAATACCAAGGGTTTTGGGGGGTTTGCCAGCTGTGGGGACCCCTGGTCAGAGATTTGGAGAAACACAGCGAGGTGGATTGCTCAGCTGTATAGCGCCCCCTGCTAGCGTTTTGCCACAACCTACACTCCAATCAGAACACACATAAAAAAAACATGACAAAACTTGACAATTAGTAGACAGTCAGTGTGCTATTATGTCGGCCAATTTATAGCTGATGTTTCCTTGTGTTTCCCATCTGTTGCATCCGCCTGTTTTCTCTTGCCTGATACTTAGATTGTACGTTCCTCCATGCAGGAACTTTCTTGTTTCGTGTTGTTACGTGTTAGTGCAGCACCTGGGGGCCTGTGCTCTGATTGGTGCCAGTATAAATAACAACAATGATAACTAGCCTAGAAATGAGGAACCTTTTACCCCATTACCAGTCCATGCAACCTTTACAGTATTGTCTACAAATCTTAAACTTAGAACTCTTCCCCTCAAAAAACCTGTTTTTTACTCAAGTAAATCTGCAGTTTCTTTTAGCTCTCTATCCTTTATGTGTAGCATATTCTCCCAGGATTAAAAATAACAGGCCATTTCTGACTGATTTCTCCCCTCCCACCCCCGTTCTTTTGTATATAAGGAACACTGATTCAGTCTCCCAAGCCTTGCCACAGAAGCTGACATGAACATTGTTTAATTTGTTTTAATTTCCTTTTCTGTGTGTCTGTCTGTACAAATAACTGCCATTGCAGAACCAGCAGAGGGAGCAATAAATAGGTGTATTCATTCATTGATTTTGGACCTGAGTCCGCTTTCACTTAAACAGATATATAGCAGAAGCACCTCTCCTGTGCACACCAAGGAATGCATAATTTGTGTCTGGGGTTGCAGCAACAGCGGGTGAAAAACTGGTAACTGCATTTACAAATGACACGTTACCATAACTGTTTTCCCTTCTGCAATGACCTAATTGTGTAAAATTGTGGCAATTGTCTGTGTGCAAACTAGTCATGTAGTTGGATATGCATTTTTGTGCACGTTTGTGTTCACTCACGACTGGACTTTGCACCTTATGTAGGTGATCTTTGCAAAGTGAGTGCAAATATACTACCAAACTAGTACACCCCAATTACTGGCACAGCCGATGATGACATATGCAGAGAACTGTCTGTGGTTGTGTGTTCCTCTGCCATCAAGGCATTGCAAAACATACAGCAACAGGGGACTTTTACTTTAGCTTCCACTCCAAGGTAACCACTTAATACTTAAAATAAACAGTATCTATGGCCGCTTTTATACAAGGCGCTGAAACGCGCCTTCTGAGTCCCACGTTGAAAGAAAAGCCGCACGGGGAGTGTTTCCATGTTCCCCGTGCTGCCAGAAGTGATGTGCTCCCCGCTGCCGACAACAGGGAGCACGTCATTTCCGGCAGCGCGGGGATCACGGAAACACTCCCTGCACGGCTTTTCTCTAAACGCAGGACTCAGGAGGTGCTTTTCAGTGCCTCGTATAAAAGCGGCCTAAGTCAGAGAATATGAAGCAATGGTTAAAGTGAATGTTTCTGAACATTTTAGTGACCATCAGCTGAGAAGGACTGCATAAATGCACCAAATGGTATTTGCCATAAATTATTAAAGTCACTATTAACACATTTTGGTCATCAGCATAGTTTTATGTGATTGTAATGAAAATCTGTCAACTCAGAAATCCAGTCTAAACATGCACCCTTACCATGATGGTGGTGATGAATATTTTGTTTTCCTACTAATATAAAAACAGACTCATTGCAGGTGCAGACAAGGGTAGGGAGAGAATTTTGCAAGACTATTTGAGCACTAAATATTGTAAATCAGGCTCTGCTCTTGCCCAGTGGAATTCTTTTCTCCCTTTCCATTGGCTGTTGATGAGCTGACCTTCTGTGAACTAAGCTGTATGCTGCTACCAGGCTTGACTAGGTTGTGATAACTTCCCCCCCTTAGGGGAATTAAGGCACATACAACCCTTGCTGGATGTGGTTATCTTGCAATAAGCTGCAACTTCTTAGCCTTCTAATTTAATTCTCAGGTTCAAGGGCATTAGAGTAAGACTGAGTGTGTACTGTTGCCAAAAATGGAATTTTGTGATCTTGGATGTCTGAAAATTAAACACATTTGCACTGATGGGTGAATATTTCTTAGCAAATAATTTGCTCACAAAGATGAACATTATTTTTTCTGCTCTTGGACTCTGTGTAAGCATAGCATATTACTATTTTCTTAGGTGAAATTTTCAATGGAATTTAAGTGTTACAGAAAAAGTGCCTCAGTTCCAGCCTTTCAAATTGCCGTGGTGTGTACCTGAGACACAATATGAGGCAGAGCCCCAAACCAAGAGAGACAGATTATTCATGGAGGAAATTTAAAATTCTGAGGGAATTATTAGAGTAAATATCACCTTAGTTCTCAGGGACAAGGACTAGAAACTTCTTGAAGCAGTTTTCCAGGAGCATGTTCTTGTCCCCTCCCCTCACAGCACAAGCCAATTAGGCCTTTTTTTCAAACAGACGCCCCCTCTCTCGCCCACATGGGCGGTGGGGGGTGTCCGTGGGATTGCTGCGGTGGGTGGGTGGGTGTGCGTGCATGCTCCTACGTTCCACCCACCTCCACCGATCCCCCACACATGGAGCAACAGGCGGATGGCAGATGCTCTGTGCATGTAGATGGGTGGAGGTGGCCAATGGCGGATGCTCCGTGCATGGAGATGGGTGGAGGTGGCCGCCCATGCACCACTCACCTGCCACTGCCTCCACCCATCCCCTAAACGCAGGGGCGCTGTGGTCCATGTGAAAACAGCCTTAGTGTGCGGCATTGAGGTGACACAGAAGGAACAGAGCCCCTCCCACCTAAGCTCTTTCCGGCTGTCAAAAGGAAAGGTTCAGGAACTACTGCTCAGTAGTTCTTCTCAGTGTTGTCTAAATAGAATAGTACATTTAGAGCGCTTTTAGACGAGACACTTTTAATGTGGTTTTGTAAATGCGCATTTAAATAATGCGCATTTTTTAAAACCGGTTTTGAGCTTCTTTGATGATCTGGGGGTGCCAAAACCAGTTTTTAAAAATGCGCATTATTTAAAAACCACATTCAAAACGGTTTGGGCTTTTACATGTTCACGGCAAATACATATTTAAAACGGTTTAGGTGTTTAAACGAGCATTAAAACAAACACATTTTTTAACAATCATGTGCAAATGTGTCTTGTCTAAAAGTGGCCTCTGTATGCTAGTTTAGTTATTGATTGTTAGAAAAAAGAACTCTGTTTTGTCAGAGATTGTTTTTTTTTTACCCCACCTCTTCTCCCTGCTTTCCCCTCAATCAGGTAACATAGCAGCATCAAAGAAGGGAAACTTCAAAAAGTTTCTCTCATGGTCTAACCTTTCTTCAACAATAGATTTGCATGACAAGTGCCTCATCAGCTTTGGGAGAGGACCACTAGCCCCAAACCTGTGAGGCTTATTCTTCTTCAGTTACAAGGCTAATCAAAGAATGAAAAATGGAGCTCTGATGCTTACTAGGATTTTCAGAGAAGAGGAAGAGGGCCCATTCAGCTAAGAAAAAGAGGAGTAAAGCTAAGAGACTGTTGTCGACACCATCTTCAGAAGCCGTACTGTCTCCTTTTCTAGCTCTAGCCTCTCCAAAGGCGTTGGCACTGAACTTGAATCTCTCTCCAGTGCCTCAGATACCACACCAGTATTGCTGCAAGACAGGTCATTGCAGGTATTCCAAGCACCATCTCAAAGGTCTTCTTTTGCTTGACCCAGAGAAGTGCCAACTGACTAGTGCTCAGCCAAGACAACCTCACTGGGTATATTCATAAGACCTCACTGTGGCAGGCCAGAACTACTGTAAATAGTTGAGCCTTTAAAACAGCTTGAGCCAGCAGAGAGGGCGGTGTGGGTAAAGCTGCAGACATTGTCAGAGGGCTGGGATCACAGATTGAGCTGAAGCTCAATAGGAAAGAGACGGAGAGGAAATGGGAGCTGGGACAAAGCTCTATCTCCAAGTCTAGCCCAGAAGAATTACCTGAGCTGAGTAAAGCCTGAGTTGTGGTCCTGATAGATGCATAATATTCCAGCAAGGAAGTGCGATTGCCAGGCTGCTGAATGTGTGAGTGACACATAAGATGCATAATACACGGCTGCCCTGCTGAAGGTATTTCTTCTACTCTTCACTAGTAAATTTCTACATGTTCTTCAGTCATGAGTCAAATCAGAAGTGGTTTGGCTAGTAAGGAATGCAGCTCGACAACCCAAAAGTACAAAACTCATGAGTCAGTTCTCTTGCCCCCAAAATGTAATTTTGACGTTTTATTTGCATTCCAGTTTCTGACCCTTTAGGGGAGACTGAAAGCACATTTTCAGACTGTGCACCGTAGCCATGAAGGCTTCTCCGCCTCCTCCCCCAATTCTGCCATCTCCACCTTCAACTCCTCTCTCATCTCCACCCTCGACTCCCTTGCCCCCCTCTCCTCCTGCCCAGCTCGCTCCTGTAACCCTCGCCCTTGGCTCACTCCCGCCATTCGCCATCTCCGCTCCTGCACTCGGATGCAGAATGCCTCTGGTGCAAATCCCACTACCACGCTGACTTCCTCCACTTCCAGTTCTGCCTCTTGTTGCTCAATTCTGCTATCTCCCTCGCTAGACAGCAGTACTACACCTCCCACATTGAGTCCTGCTCCTGGGACCCTCACCGCCTCTTCTCCACCTTTGACTCCCTTCTCAAACCCCCCTGTCCTCTTCCTCCCTCTTCTCTCTCCACTCAGGATCTTGCTCTCTTCTTCACCTCCAAGATCAACAAGATCCACCTGGAAATTGCTTCCAAGTCCTCTCCCACTACTACTCCCCCCTCCCTCCTCCCCCCACCTCTCTCCTGTCCTCCTTCCCTCCCGCCTCCCTTGAGAACATTTCCTCCCTGGTCTCCTCCTCCAACCCCTTCACTTGCCCCCTGGACCCCATTCCTTCCCGCCTCTTGACCTCCATTGCTTCTACCGTCGCCCCTCCCCTCCTGCACATCATCAACCTTTCCCTTTCTACCAGCTGCTTCCCCCCTGCCTTTAAACATGCCACGGTCTCCCCCATCCTCAAAAAGTCCACTCTGGATCCCTCTGAACCCTCTAATTACTGTCCTGCCTTGCTCCTCCCTTTTGCTTCCAGACTTCTTGAAAGGGTTGTCTACTCCCGTTGTCTTGACCTTCTCTCTGCCAACTTCTCCCTTGACCCCCACCAATCTGGCTTCCACCCCCTTCACTCCACTGAAACAGCTCTTGCTAAGATCACCAACGATCTTCTTATAGCTAAATCCAACTGCCTTTACTCTGTTCTTGTCCTCCTTGATCTCTCTGCTGCCTTTGACACTGTTGACCACTCACTCCTGCTTGAATCGCTTCACTCCCTTGAATTCCGGGGCTCTGTCCTCAACTGGTTCTCCTCCTACCTTTCTGACTGCTCCTTCAATGTATCTCTTCCTAACTCCTCCCCCCCTCCTCCCTACCCCTCTTGGTCGGGATTCCCCAAGGCTCTGTCCTTGGCACTCTCCTCTTCTCGATCTACACCCAAACCCTAGGCAAACTCATTGCCTCCAACAGTTTCTAATCCCACCTATACGCTGACAACACTCAGCTCTATCTCTCCACTCCTTCCCTCTCCCCCTCTGTTCAAGCTCATCTCACCAACTGTCTCTCTGATATCTCTGCCTGGATGTCTCAACGCCAACTCAAACTGAACATGGCGAAAACTGAACTCCTTATCTTCCCTTCCAATCCTCCTTCTCCCTCCTCCCTGTCAGTTGCCATTAACGGGGTCCATCCTCCCTGTCCCCCAAGCCCGTAGCTTGGGCTTCATTTTCAACTCGCACCTTACCTTCAAACCCTACATTGACTCTGTCGCCAAGTCCAGCCGCTTCTCCCTCCACAACATTGCTAAGATCTGCCCTTTTCTGTCTGTCTCCTCTGCCAAAACTCTCATCCATGCCCTAGTCATCTCATGCCTCGACTACTGTAACCTCCTCCTTGCCGGCCTTCCCCACTCTCACCTTTCTTCCCTCATCTCTGTTCAAAACTCTGCTGCCAGGATCATCCACCTTGCCCGTCACTTTGACCATGTGCAGCCTCTCATCTCCTCTCTCCATTGGCTCCGTCTTCCTGAGCGTATTCTGCACAAGCTCCTTGTCCTCGCTTACAAAGCCCTTCACAACCTCGCTCCCCCCTCCCTCGCTGCCCTGATCTCCCTCCAAACCCCTGTTCAAGCACTCCGCTCCTCTTCCATCCCCTCCCTCACCATCCCATGCCTCCCCTACTCCCCCAACCGCCTTCGTCCCTTCTCTCTTGCTGCCCCGCATGCCTGGAACTCCCTCCCTGCCCTCGTCCACCTTGCCCTCACCCGCCACACCTTCAAGTCCCTCCTCAAAACCCACCTCTTCCGCTCTGCCCTTCTGAACTCCTGCTAATCATCCCCACCCAGGACTATCCCCCACCTGTTATCTGTAAACTCCCAATTTTACTGTAACCAAACCAAGAAAGTGTACCTGAGTTCTCGTATCCTCATGAATGTTGCATCCCTTGTCTCTCCCTCTGGTCCCCCTTTCCTATCTTCCCTCCCCCTGTCTTTAGATTGTAAGCTCTCGGGCAGGGACTGTGTCTATCTTATTTTTTGTAAAGCACCAGGTACATTGCTGGTGCTATATAAATGCTTATAATAATAATAATAATTAATAATTAATAATTAATTAATGACAGAGCTTTGAGTGGTCCATGCTCATAGCACAGACAGAAAGAGCAACACATGAACTTCCATAGTAGAGTTGTTGAATTTAGCAGATTTGTAGGACAATGGCTAAAAACAGACATGCAGGTGGCCCATTTAGGCACGTTGTGTCCTGGGAGCCACTGGCACATCTGCTGTGGTGCTGCCAGATGTTGGCCCACTTCTGCCCTGAGGTGGGGAGGTGGCTAGCCCGGGCTACGTCCTTGGAAAATCTCTTACAGCCCAGTCTAAGAGCCGTCAACGCGAGCTAGCATGTCTGTGCGGCTCCAACATACCCACCCCAGGTCAGGGGCCATCATGGCTGGCTGCGATAGCTGCCCATCATTGGTCGCCATGGCTGTCCATCATGCCGGGAGGTAGGGTGCTGGGAGAAGGGTACGGGTAGGGCTGGTTGCCCCTAAGATTGTGCTCCTGGCCCTGCCCAGGCTGTGAGAGCGGCAGGACAGTTCTCCGACTACAGGCATGTGTGTCCAGTGCCCTGACATGTCCCAGGCCATGTCGCCTGCAATTTTCTGCCCTGGGACAGGTGGGGGAGCCATCCTGCCGGCCGCATGTCTCTTTTTATCCAGAGAAAGAAACGGTATATTTGATACCAATTTATCTGAAAGTATCTGAGGGTCCAGGACTCAGATTCTTTCAGTTAGGTCTTTTTCACACAGACACTCTAACACTGATAAAATGGGTGTTACATTTTATTATACATGTTACAGGGCACACGTGCAACCCTGCAACGTGTATAATAAAACGTAACACCCAATTTATCAGTGTTAGTGTCTGTGTGAAAAGGGCCTTAGTGTTTTGTTGGACCAGAGTGCTTAGCACTTTGCAGGATTAAACTCTTAGTACATAGTATCAAAGCAATACCAGATGTAGTGGGAATTGACATGATACTCCCTGTACATGATGCTCCCTGTATATATAAATGCTTTATGATAATAATAATAATAATTAATAATAAATAATACATTCCATGTTAATGAAGAAATGTGGCATATCATTTCATTCAAAAATATATTTTAATTTTATTCACTTTTATTGCTCTCCTGGTATATGATAAATGAAACAGTTCTGAAGTTTGAAATATTGTGACGTTTATACAGGATGATTTTTTTTTCCAGGGCATAATATGAAGTAATGAGAAATAAATGATTATATGAATCTCAAGTTCCAAATGTTACAAGCCAAGCTTTACAGATTTGCTGTGACCAGAGAGAACTGTATGATGGTTTTCTCTTTCCCTCTCCCTCTCTCTCTCTCTCTTCTTGCTTTAGTGGATGTTTTCAATCTGTCATCTGCATTCTCTGGGGTATTTTACAGCCTCATAATCATCTTAACACCTGACAGATATTAAATATGTTTTTACTGGAATATGATTCATTTCAATATTCCCTGCATTTTGCATTTGATGGCCTAATAAAAGTCAGACACGAGCAGTATTTGCCCATTTGCAGTTAAGGTAAACTCTTTGGTTAAGGAGAACAAATCTAATGTACATTTGAGGGAAGAAAAATGTAGCCATGTATACTTATTTTTTCCTCAGATGTCCCCACCTGAGCCCAGGTATCACATTTGTAATGCACTAGAACTGATTAAGGAAGGTGACTTGGGGTCAGATCATTGAAGTGAGTGGAGCTGCATCCGTTTGCTTCAGCAAAGGCTTTCTCTCCCAATATATGTGGGAAGGAATGGAAACCTCTTCTTCCAGTAATTGATATTTCTTTGAATTTACGTAATGGCACCCATATATGGCAGAGATGTGTGATTTAGAATTAAAATACTATTCTGTGTAGATCCTATGAATTTATAAAGACCTTTTTAAAACAACTAACTTGTTTTTTGAATATCAAAGGTCTAGTTTCAAACTAGGGCCTTACAGTTTAGCAGCTAAACCTGCTAAGCAAATGGCCTGACTTGTAGTAACATTCAGCACCTTTAATTCCCATAGGCTTTAGTGATGCTAGCGATGTAGTAGAGATGCATTGCATGCTGTATGTTGTACAATGAAGTTCACGGTAGCTGGGAATTTAAAGTGATGCTAGTGTCATGAATGATCCTGTAATTGCATCTGCCATGTAATGCTCATTGCCACAGTGAGGTGGTAGCACAGCAGGATAATTGGAAACAAGCTATGTTGGATCTGTATATGATGCTAGTATGGACTATCTTATTGGCAAACAAAAATACTGCTAACTCACTGGAGCAAGAATCAATATTGGGTATTGTCTGGAGCTTCTAATAATGACATCTTAAATATATATATTGTATTATATACTCTTGTGAGACTTTCTTCTAATAGCTGGATAGAAAAAAATAAATCACACCACACCCCCCCCTTAGAAATGATGCCCAAAATGTATCTGAACTGTCAAAGCTACAGATGGAACCAAAGCGCATCCAACTTTTTTTTTTCTGTTTTGCTTTTCAATCCTGAATCTTAATTGGTTCCCTACTGCTTTGGTACATGCAAAACATTTTCATAGTCATAAGGCTTATTCAGGCCCATGGTGCCATTGCCACCACTCTCTTCTTCCTACTAGCAGAGATTTTCTTCTCAGTTTAGGAGCAGCTTCTAGAAAGCGAAACAGCCGAACATGCATCTGTAGATTGATGAGCTTGTCACACCATTTTCTTCAGTTCCCCCTCCCCCACTCCTCACGGTGAAGTTCTGCTGACAGATGACTGGTGGGGGAGGGGGAGTAGCTTAGCAGATCCCATGGCCAGATGTTAAGGAATGGACACAGCAACCTTCTTTTGGCACCCAGAGGAGTCTGTGTCCTTCTGAGGAAAAGACTCTCAGGTGCCTTCATCTGCCAGTGTTTTATCTGTCTTTGTGAAAGGAGCGCTGGGTATAAGTATTATGGCTGTGAGGATGGCTGTCTCTCAGCACAACATAGGGAAATGTCCAGACATTTGTCTCTTTGCTGTGGAGTCTCTCTGATGCCGTCCGTCTCTTGTTGCCCAGCACAGCTGCTCCTATAGCTTAGCTTGGCTCATCACTGTTCCAACTACAGGGGGACCACAACTCTTCACTTCATTATTCCTTTTCTTCTTGGATGGATTTCTCTTCTCCTTCTCTTCTCTTCATCCTCTTTGGGTGTAAACAAATGAGACGATAGCCTGCTGGAGTCTGTGTTCGGTCTATACAGCCCACACTCAGTGTGTAGTGTGTTTCACTGTTTAGCATGTAGAGCCTAATAAACGGGCAGCCCCCGCATGTAGTTCTTGTCTGTTCGGGCAGCCCCCACTCCCCCCCCCCTATTCACAGATTTAGTGAGACAAACCTAAAACATGGGCATGAATTCTTCCCCACTGCGCTCTGCCCACCACCACCCCTTTCCCAGTATCCTGCCCACTGTCATGACTCACAGCTGTGACAAACTATGGGAACAAGAAGCCACACCAGCTGCCTTTCTTCCAGGATTGAATCCGGGAGATGTTCCAGCTCCTGTTATCCCCACCCATGGGTATACCTGGGTTTACACCTGACTGGAAGTAACCTTTTGCTATGTACAGAAAACTGATTTTATTGAGCAAATTGCATAGTTTATTGAGTGTCACTGTCTATAGTGAACATTGAAAGCAAAAGTAAAAATTCAAAGCAAAAGCAATCCATCTTTGCATGTTGTCACCACCCGGTTTCTTGCATCCACAGCTAACCTCACAGTTCATGACTCACTGGCAGGTAGCAGCACTTAGTTTATTAGGGTCTCACCTGCTGTGGAGTTGGAAATCCTTCCCGGTTTGCATAAACCCCCCAGTCAAACATGCGCTTCTTGTACCCCTGCTTCAGCATCTTTTGCATCACCATACAGTTGCACACTAACTGTGCAAGTACCGTAGCCCACAAGAGTATAAATTTCAGCAATCACCTCTTATTTATTATTATAAAAATTCAAGCATCATATCTAGAAAAGATATAGGGAGAGGTACAGCCCCTATGCAATTAGTAGTTGGGAAAGATCAGATTATAGGAAAGATTTAAATGCTTTATTAAAGAATGTGCACTGGCCAGCAAGTCAAACAGGCAAGCAGACTTGTTTCCTGAGCACTGAAGTTGTCCTTGATGCAATAGCTCCCACTCCTGGGACTGTTAATGAACTGACGATAGCCCAGTAAGCTTGAGGAAACATATCCCCAAGCAATCTCTCACTAATGGCTCTTGAGAGCTATTAGTCCACTGGTATAGCCATTTTATTTGTTTATTTATTTATTTTGATTTTTAACCTGCCCTTCCTTCTCAGCAGTTCAGGGCAGCTTACACAAAATGCATAAATACAAAATAAAAACATAAAAACATCCCACAACCTCCCCATCCCACTCCCTACAACCTTCCAACCCATCCTCCACCTTAGTTAACCTCCCAATTCAGTTCCCCAGTTCAGTCCTTGCTGTCAAAAGCCTGATGAAAAAGAATAGTCTTACATTGTCTCCAGAAGGCTGCTGGGCTTGAACACAAGCAGACGTCCTGGGGGAGGGAGTTCCACAGTGAAGGTGTGATGGCCAAGAATGCCCTTCTCATATGCTGAGACCCAGAAAAAAAACCCAGTCTCCAGGAGGCTCCAGGAGGGCACCCCAGCTGATCGCAGAGATCTCAGAGCCGTCTGTTGATGGGAGGGGGCGGGATATAAATTTTAATATAAATAAAATCAATCAATAAATCTCAACAGGGCACGGGGAGCCAGACGAATCAGATAAATCAAAGGCAGCTTTTGGACTTGGCAGGCTGCCTGAGTGTAAATGTTTGTGGATTGTGGCTACTAAATGAAAGCTAGCATCAAAGGGAAGAGCGCCCCTTTGAACTTGCTGCCCAAGGTGGCCTCTTCCCCAATCCAGCCACAGAACTTGGCGGCAGCAGCGGTGGCAGGGATGGGATGGGGCTGCCCAGAGTTACTCTCCCCTCTGCCCCTGATCCAGCTGCTAAGCGCTACAGCTGATTGGGGATGGGGAAATGCTCATGTCGCCCCTGCCTGTACCCCAGGTCTCTTGTTTCCCTGAAGAGATTAACCATCTCCATATGTGTTAACCTATGGGGCCACGTTCTGGGACTAGCTGAACAAACCATAGCAGCACGTATTACAGTGCAAGAATACATTTGCCGCCACACCCCCTGTTTTTGGTGCACCTGCCACCCCTCTTTTCCTTCCCTTCCTACCCCACAGCTCCCAAAGTGACTTATTGCTATGCCATATCGCAGTACTGTTCCCACTTCCCCAAATTTCTCACCTTTCACAGAATAAGTACGGAAACTATGGATTGAGAAAACTAGATCAACTTTATTCAACAATGAAAACATTAACTTTTATTTAGCTATTTACAATTTACAGTTTTACAATATTTAACTTTTTACTATTTATAATTTTTTATTTTATATTTTTTTTACAATTTTATTTAAATTTTTACAACTTTTTACTTTTCATTTCTTAATTCGTCTTTTACGTCCTTTTATTTTAAATTTTTTTTTGTCAGTTAAAATTATTTTTTTTAATTTAAAGTTTTGTCATTGTAGGCCAGCCTACACATTCCTTGGAGTGTTTATAGATGGCTGAATTTTCTTTAGAAATATAAAAAAGCAAAATATAAAATATTTATTAAAATAAAATCACTTGATTTTGCTCTGTAGAGGACAGAACACCATAGAGAAATGAAGCACCGCCATTTGCATCCCCTCCCCCCCCGGGCCTGCCATAGTTCCTATTTCCCCTCTCCCCCACCATGGTTCCTGTCCCTCACCCCCATAGGCCCATCATGGATCTTCCCCTCCACCCCCAACCTTCCAGGCAAGTCAGCCAGTGGCAGAGTGTTCTGTTTGCCACGCCTGGAAAGTCAGCTGGTTTGCATAGTGGTATTTCACTGGCAAGGAATGGATCTCTGCATGAAATGGTTCAGGTGGACCTCAGCATGGCCAGATGAGATCCCTGAATGGTGCAGGTTCTGGTTGTGCTGTGTGCTTGTTGCTGCGGTATCGGTTTCATGCCTGTTGCAGTGGCAGTCCTGTAGTAAGGGAACAAGGAAAGCCATTAGTTCCCATCTCCCCACTCTGATATTTTAGCCCCCGCCTGCCCATCCTGCCTCATCTAACCAGTGCCCTTCCTGCCCAAAGGAAAGTGGGAATGAGCCCCTGCCTATGCTGCTGCTGGGCGGATGCTGTGGCAGGATCACTGGGCCATGTGGTTCTCCTCCTCCAATCATTGGCTGCCATGGTTTGTTTCCTTCCCCCCCCGGCCCTGCTGTGTCCCTGGGATTATCGTGTTGCTCTCCAGCACTCTCCTGGCCACCTGTGAACACAGTAAAGCAAAAGCCCTACATAATTAGATAACAATAAATGGAAGCCTTTATCATGAAGCTGTGTAAATGCTGCATTCCCCCCTCACCCACCACGTCTCCCATTGGTACATTAACTTACCATTAACCGTGGAAGTTGCTACAGTGAAGGCAACGGGTTCTGAAGAGTGAGCGTTGGGTATGTCCTGCAAACCAGTAGGAGGTGGGACACTGCATGTCTGAATTTTGGCATGTATTGCCCCTTTAAGGTGCCTGTGAGAGAGAGAGCAGAGAGAGGGGCAGGAAGCGGCTCCTCCTCAGAATTCTCTAGGCTCTTTGCCCATGGGTGATTTCAGACGTAACGGGGCCCGTTGGCCCCGTACCGAAATCACCCTAGTTATTCCCCGCCGGGGTCACCCCGTCACGCCGCAACAGACGTGCCGGGGGGATCCCGGCGGGGAATCTGGGAGGGGGCGGGGCCACGCGGTGCAATGTGCGGCCACATGGCCCCGCCCCCTCCACGCTCCCGCCGCCCGCCCTCCGGGGAGACGGGCGGGCGGTGGGGCCAATGAGGCCGCCGCGTTGGGCCGGATTCGCCACGGCCCGGGATCCCGCTGGTGATCCTGGGCTGTGGCGCCCGACCAGACGTGACGCCGGGGTTCACCCCGGCATGGGATTGCATTCGACATGCGGCAGCCTCCGGTCCCCCCGCTTCGGCTGCTCACGTGTCGAATGCAATCCCCAGCCGTGGTAACATCTGGGGGGAAACATCGGTTTCCCCCAACAGACGTGATGCTATCACAGCCACCACGCGGAATTGAGCGTGGTTCACTGTGATATCGTCACGTCTGAAATCACCCCATGACTCTGGCCACATTCACACCTGATGCTGTGGTGCTGTAAAAATGACACGAGGCAAAGACGTGGCAGTGGGGAGGAGCCCGATGCCGGAAGTAGTGCCGGTGCAAATGGGGGTCTACCGTGGCTTTACTCGCACATGACGGCACAAAATCCAGCCCTGTCAGTTACAAGTAAAACTGCGGCAGAACCCCATTTGCACTGGTGATACTTCTAGCATCGGGCTCCTCCCTGCTGCTGTGTCTTTACCTCGTGTTGTTTTTACAGCACCAAAGTGTCAGGTGTGAATGTCGCCGTTATGGTGCTGGCAGACCTGTATGCGCATGAGGCTTCACACAAACTAACTGACAGGACACGGACATGTAGGTGCACATTAGCCTGCATTCATCTGCATGGTGGTCTCCTCATATCCTGAGACCCCACTGTAAGTGGGGGCTCTGTGTCTGGTGGGTGGGGGCCCCAGATCCGGTGAGGGCGAACACCTAATAAATGGGCAAACACCCACCTGGTGTGGGCTAATGTAGGCTAACATCTTGTTTGTTAAACCCATTGTTACTTTTGATAAGGTGAGGCGCAGAAAATAATGTATTTGGGCCCAGGGACTTACCACAATTTCCTATGGCTTATGTTCTTTGTGAGAGCTAGGGTGGTGTAGTGGATAAGGTGCTGGACGCGGACGTGGACCTGGACCAGGGTTCAAATGTCACCCCAGCCAATGAACTCATTGGGTGTCTTTGGGTAAATCACAGCCTCAGTTCCCCATCTGTAAAATGGGAATATGTGTGTGCTTGTCTTTCCCTGTGCATTCCCCTCATCCTTGTCCATCTTAGATTGTAAGCCCACTGGGCAGGGACCTGTCTCTGAAAATCTGTGACTGTAAAGCTCTGCGTAAGCCTTGTAGTGCTATAGAAGTGATTAGTAGTAGTACTGAGAGATGAACATAAGGTGAGAGAGAAACAGAAAAAGCATAATGGAGGTTAGCAATTTCCCTATCTCACTTTTTGTTGCAGTGTTCAAAGGCCCTTTTTACACAGACACTCTAACACCCTTAAAATGGGTGTTACATTTGATTATACATGTTGCAGGGCACCACTGCAGCCAATCACCATGGGCCCTGGGCACACATGATGCCTCCACCCAGTTCCTCTGGGTGGAGATGGGTGTTGGCCGGTGGGTGGGGAGCATTTCCCTGGGTGGAGATGGGTGGGGGCATCTGTGTAAACGCCACTTTCGGTGGGTGTTGGTGAGTGGCGTCCGTTGCTCCATGGGTGGAGATGGGTGTTGGCTGGGAGCAAACACTCACCAACACCCACCGAAAGTGGCGTTTACACAGACGCCCCCACCCATCTCCACCCAGGGAAATGCTCCCCACCCACTGGCCAACACCCATCTCCACCCAGCGGAACTGGGTGGAGGCATCATGTGTGCACAGGACCCATGGTGATTGGCTGCAGTGGTACCCTGCAACATGTATAATAAAATGTAGCACCCATTTTATGGGTGTTAGAGTGTCTGTGTAAAAAGGGCCAAAATTAACAGCCATGTTTGGGCTGAAATAAGGAAGGGCATATACTAACAGTTTGTTACCATCTTCTTTTTCCCTCCTTTCCCTCAAACTCCCTTTGATGTGATCAAGTATGTATTGCCTTTACTAATTCATCTATTCCATTTAATATTAAATACAGCTAAAACATAGATAGCCTCTAGCCCATCAGGGCCAAATGTAACCTGAGGCCACTTTTTATTTTGACTCTTTCCAGCTCTTGGATTTGGGTCACAGATCCAGCCCCTGCTCTCAAGCACTGCAGGAGTGTACTAAGGGAAAAGAGAGCAGAGATGAGAGTATGCATTTGAGGATACAGGATGATCTGTGTGTTGGGTCTGTGATCTGGAACCTTCCCCCACCTGAGCGTACCCATCAGGTTCCCATCCTTCAACTTTTATCTGGCGTATGAAACTTGTACTAATTTTCAAAGTAGCCCCAAGGAGGAAAAAGTTTCCCACCCCTGAGCGAAAAGGTAATCTTGGAGGTTCCGTCTCACATTCATAGGAGTTATAGTCGCCACCAGTTGCAACACTTTTGTTAACAGTCCAAAACCTGGTGTTAGGAATTTGGGTGGGTGGGTGGGGGGAGACTTCAACTTCTGAAGCCATTTCTTCTCTTGGCTTGACAAGAGACCGTTGTTTCACACAGCATAAGAGGATTATCTTTTTCTCTTAGGATTTTCCCCAAGTGTACGGTGGGGAATGATGTATTTGGCTTATTCTAGGGGACCCCTTTTAGAGTTTATCTTTGGCAACAGGGTAGCTATGTTAGTTCTCCAAGGTCATGTTTGAAAGATTCAGATTCCCTTTGACCACTGTGTCAAGCCCTGGCAGGAACAACTAAGCCCCTTTGTGTTTTCCTTTATGGCGAGGTTTAACTTCAGGAGGGGTGAGAGACCCCAAGAAGTAGAGGCTGGGAATTTTTCTCTGTACCTGAAGGATGGACTCAGGGTATGATGCAGAGTAGACTAACTTTGTTGAAAGAGATTGGAAAAAGCCACTGATGTCATAGTGAGTTGGCAAGGGACAACTGGATGCCAATTTCATTTTAATGGGTGCACTGACTGGAGAAAGAAAGCATGACAGGGAAATAGAGATCCAGTCAGTCCCTGAGAAAAAATCCAGGGAACGCACTAAAAATTGCTACTGATTACCAGAGGATTTTTTTAGGCAGTAGAGCTCCTTAATGAGGTCTTAAGAGGAGTAGTTTGTAGTCAGAAATGGGCTTTTTACTGTGACACTCCCTCCCCCCCTTTTCATTATGTGCTGTTCACCCTAAATGTAAAGGAAAAAAATCAACAGGGAGAAAAACATGCTTTGTGAACGATTGATTGTTGGCATGGTGCTCAGCCAGCTTGCACAGCCTCACAGTAGGTACAAAATGGGTGTTACCAGACATAACATTAAACACTTGTAAATCCATCCTGTGCTGAAATAAATGACCTCATCCTGGATGCGTAGCCACGTGAACAAACATTTATGCTGCTGCTATCTGATAGTCTTCTCACAAATAACATCTCTTGGTGCAACACACACCTGGTTGCAGGAGAGTGAAGTCGGCTGCAGGCTGGCAAAGGGCTGACAGTCCCAGAATAGAAACTGCTGGGACTGTGCAGGCAAAGCTTCATGCCGAAGAGAACCCAACTGCGAAAGCACCCACCCTCCCAGGCCCTTCCCCCACCTGTGTGGTGTTCTTTCTTCTTCAGAAACTAGAGTGGTCCTTCTGCAAAACGCATGTCTCTGTGTTGCCTGGATGACCCCAAAACTAGTAGCAGGGCAGTGTGTAGCTGCAGACATAACAGCAGCTCTGCGCTTGCAGCAGCCACTTGCTCTCTGCCCCCATGATATTTCAGATTCCAAAGCGTGTTAAGCACGTGTGTGTTTGCACAAACAGACATAATGAATGACCAAATGTGTGCTTAAAGTCAAAATGACAAACTAGCATTTTGTCTGGTAACACTCAATGAGGTATGACAGTCTGTCCTGCTCATTCTGCTTCAAACCATATCTCTTTCCTGCCACGTTTTTTAAATGGGAACCTTTCCCACAGTAAGATGAGAATGCCTACCCCACGTGGCACGTTCATGTCCAGAGCTGACGTCTAGCTGCCCTTCCAAGGACATTTCAGAGACTTTGAATGTCACCTTGTTTACACCTTGCCTCTTTCTTACCACAATTCAGTCTTTCTGAGCCTGCAGGCTACATTTCTCCATCTGCATTTTCTCTATTGCCGTTAATCTTCCTGTTAACACATTTCACTATTCATTTCTGAGCCCAGCTTTTTATCTAAATGTTTGATGGAACTGTTGGAATTCGTCACATTTGTGTGGCAGTGGAGCAGAGCTTCTTAGTAGCTCATGCATGTACAGAAAGGCTGCCCTTTTCCAAAATGGTGCTGACGCTGCTGGTGCCATTTTGCAAAAGGGCTGGACATACGCAAAATGGCCTCATGGCGGTGGTTCTGTTGGGCTTATGGCCCAAGGCAGTGGGGAAAACCCCACGAATAGTTCAGTTATTAATGTTGATTTGGACAGTGGTGCATACCATTGCAAAAACCTTGAAGTGACTGGATGGACCATCGTTAACAAAGTGGTCTCACAGACTGTGGTTTTCCCTCTCAATGGAGAGAATTGCAGCCGATCTCCATGACAAGCTGGAAGAATTTTATATCGCATGGAATCCATGCTGGTCACTAATAGCTGAACATATTGATATAGATAAATGCAAGCAGTCTATCAACTTACATATGATATGAGATGGGCAGACGATAAACAGTACACCCTACGACATGAAGATATCGTCTGGGACATTTGGTAGTATACCTGAAGTTCTTGCTGTATTGGATAAAAACTGTATCCGTTTATTGTTCATTTGTTTATTGGACCTTAGATAAAAATAAGTTAACTAAATAAAAAATGGTCCCATGGTCATTTTGCACACGTGTGCTCCTTCAGCAGGCAGCTCCAGCAGTGCACCCTGGGAAGAAGGCCTGCCGGGGTCTGGCAGACCTACCACACCTGCGTTGGCTCTGGGGCAGATGCCTGGCTGCAGAGGTGGCCCGGCCTGGCCTCCCATCAGCAGAGACAGCCCCGCCCAGCTGCCCAGCAGCAGAGGAGACCCGGCTGGCAGTGGAGAGGGTGGTTCCTCACTCCCATCCTCTGAGGCCTGGACTGATAAGTACATGCCAGGCAGCAGGACCCCAAAGGGTGGAAATAGGGCTAAAGACAGGCCCCGGAGGGTGGGGGGTGGGTGGGAGTGTTAGGGACACGGATCCCCACTCCCACCTTTTGAAGCCAGACGTGGGCCCCGGGGAATGGAGATGCAGGAGGCTGGACCCCAGTTCCCCTTCAGGAAAGTTTCCTGTTGAAGCCAATGGGAAGTTTTCTCGATTGACTTCAGTGGGAAGATAGAGAACCAAAAATCAGGAACCGTAATGGCCTGATTTTTGGACCCTTCATTTTTAAAGATGCCACAAAGTTTTGACACTGTGGCTTAATAGAGTAATGCAAGTATGAGGTTTTTCCCTTTGCCCTTCCTACACCACAGGGCATGTGAGATAACCTTTTTAAAAAATGAATAATCTATTAATTATAACAACTCCAATAGCATCCAGCTCTTGTCCTGTTTCTATGCATAAAAAACAGATGTGACAATAACACATTGTGGCCCACTTTGTCATGGACCTCACGTACGTGTGTGCAGGCGCAGCGATTGCCCCGGGCTGTATCAGCGAGTAGCCCAGGCTGTGGTCTTTGAAAATTCTGAGGTCACAGCCCACGCTACAGCCCACCTGACCAGACCAAAGCAGGCACATTGGGATCAGGGCTGTCATGGTTGGCCGTCATTGGCTGCCATAGCTGCCTGTCATGGTGGTGGCGGAAAGGCTGGCCACACGTTCGTGATTCTCCCCACTCTCCCTGGCTTGTGCAGGTGGTGGAATGGTGTCTTGGCCCTGGACACATTTGTTCAACGACCCGGGCCATGTCCACTGCGGTTTTCCTTGCTGGGCCAGGCTGCAGCCGCACCACCATCATGTGTTTCTACTCTATGATTAACACTGATAAATTGGCAATGAGGAATTCTTACAGTGGGGACTCTCTTGTCTCCTGTGGGATATTAGGGATATTACAGAAGCCCTGCAGAATCCAACAAGAGTCAATAAACTACCTTACAAGAATCCACTAGATTATTTTTAGCACACAGTGCATTCCACATGCTAACTAATGTTAGCCATTTCTTGAGGCATATGTATTTGTATTTCCATTTAATAGATTGAGAAACTAAGGGTAAGAGGATGTAAAGTGCTCAAGGCCACAGAGAGAGTTAGCTGTAGGGCCAAGATTAGAACTAAGCAACTCCTCATTTCTAGCCCATTGTTCAAAAGTCAGCATCACATCTATCACAATGGCTGTGTACCCATTGACAATTACAGGCTGTTGTCAAGTGTAATGTTATGCAGTCTCCCTTCCCAATATACTGTAACATAATTGTTGCAAATGTATCGCTGTGAAAGGCCCGGTTATGAATACTATAGACACTACATAAGAGAGAGCAATAATGACAAAGATCAAATTACCACAGTGGGAGTTGCGGATGCAGGGGGCATAAAGAAAAAGTTTCCGTTACCATTTGCTGTTGTGAGAGCAGGTACATACTCCTAAGTTTAGCTAGGTAGGTACTATAGTTTTGTAGTCTTTGAAAAGCAGTTATATGTGACACTGATTTATATCTGGGTTGGGAGACGACTAAAGGAAAGGCTCTTTTTACTGTGATGTCTTATAGACTCTACATAAGAGAGGAGTAATAGACTATCAAAGTTATGAGGCTGGCTGTTCTGTGGTTAGGGTGTTAGCCTTGGAGTCATGAGACCTGTATTTCCCTATGCTGCCACAAATTTCTTGTGGTAGCTTGAGCAAGTAAGAGCTCTCCATGTGCATTAATTTCTGTACAATGCACTGCACTTTCCTACCTCTCCATGCATGGCTCTGCGCATGCGCAGAATGGCTGCCCTCTTCCAAAATGGTGCCGACGCTGCCAGTGCCATTTTGTAAAAGGGTTGCACATGTACAGAATGGCCTCAGTGGCCATTTTGCACATGTGTGTTGATGGAGCAACAGTGTTTCCTCCTGGACCCAGAACGGCAGAGAAAGAAGATGGAAGCCTTCACTGCTGCAGCTCTACCACATTGCAGAGGACTGGCAGCAGAGTTGGATCCACTTCTGGTGACTGGGCCTCCTCTGCTGCTGGGTGGTGGTGGGAGTTGGCTCTGCTGCCAGGTGATCAGGCCGAAGGCCCGGTGGCCTGGCAGTAGAGCCGATTCCCACCACCACCCAGCAGCAGAGGAGGCCCGGCCGCTGGCAGCGAAGCCAGCAGCCCTTTCTCACCCCTATTCTCCAGACCTGGAACTGGACTGATGGCAGTAAGTGGAGGGCCCCTGGGGGTTGGACTAAAGCTAGGGGTGGGGGTGTTAGGAATGTGGATCTTCATCCTTCGAGACCGGGAGTGGGCCCCAGGAAGTGGGCGAGGTTTCCCCAGGCTCTTTCCATTAAAGTCAATGGGAACATAAGATCCAAAAATCGAGAACCGAGACTTTTGGATCCTTCCGTTTTGAACCGAGAGCCATTTTCAGATTGTCTCAGTTAAAACTGAAACCGAAAGTCCCACCCGTAGTTGCTATACAGGGAATATGCTTCCCAAACTTTTTCATGTTCTAAGATAGGCTTACCTAGGGCTACCATACCTCCCCTTTAAAAGGGGATACTTATGAAAAATACGTATTGTAGCAAGTGCAGCCCTGCAACATGTATTTTTCATAAGCATCCCCTTTTAAAGGAGAGGTATAGTAGCCCTAGGCTTACTTCAAGAACAGGTTTTCCACTCTCTGAGGCAGACCCATGGGAAGTGATTCTTGTTTACACTAAGGTCCCTTTCACTATCAGGATATTGTCATGGACCTTAATGTAAATGACAGATAAGTCCTTGGATGCGAAACTATTTGGTTAACATAGTAGCCTTCCACTTCTAGAGACCTGGCTTCTTTAAATTTGTCTCCTATTACAAGTGAAATGAATTTGGTGGTCTCAGATGAGACTTCAGGGAACATTTATTCACATTACCAAACCACGGCACAATTCAGCACTGTTGGCAGT
>QEPC01009912.1:1765108-1822590 GCA_003113815.1 Sphenodon punctatus | reverse complement strand
CCATCTCCTGTCTCTCAGATTGTAAGCCCTAGGGCAGGGACCGTGTCTATTTTATTACTTTGTAAAGTGCCAGGTACACTGCTGGTGCTATATAAATGTTTGTTAATAATAATAATAATAATAATAATAATAATAATAAAAGGGTGTTCTGGAATTCGAGGTAAAGGTTCTGTAATTGTATTAATAAATAAGGGTTTAAATGCAGGTATCTTACAATATTCTCTTTCTATAACTCCCCTCCTTTCAAAGATGTTGTAAGACCTGGCTGTTCTGCCAGGTGTTTGGTGGAGGAGATGGGTGATTGGGTGGGGGGAGTGGGTTAGGGTGATGGGTGAGGCGGGATATTTTTATTCTCCTGTTATGAGTTGTTTTTAGCTTTATTGTTGTTTTATTTTTGTTGTGATTGTAAGCCGCCCCGAGCTCCCTGGGACAGGAGGGGTGGGGTAACAAATTTTTTAAAACAAACAAACAAATTAATACATTTATCCAAAAAGGCTCTTTAGGCTCTCCACACCATAATTGGACAGCTCTCACGGCCAATGTATAATCATACATTTTTGGATCTGGTACACTTAAGTCTCCCAACTTTGTCAGTACAGAAAAGTGTTTTACAAATTCTTGCTTTTGTATTATTCCAAATAAATGATGATTTTTAAAAATTTTATGTAATAAAAAAATCCTGAGGAATTCTTATGGGTAAGGCAAATAATAAATATTAGCACCATATTTTTTTTTAAATTTTTTTTTAAAGGCAGCTGAGCTTCCTTCTTTTTAAAACCTAGCATTTTTCATGTTTGGTTTAGTTCTCAATTTCCCTGTAACATAGGACACAGTTTGTGCTCTTGATTTAAGGATTCATAAGGATTTTGTTTAAGCCCCTTCCCCTCCCGTGTTCTAACACGTTCGTTTATTGAGTGTATCAGAATCTGGGGACAGAAAGAGCTTCTCAGTGGGAAGACATGCTTGTTGCTGATGTCCTTGAGCTTGCTTGAAGCTTCACCTTCACTTACAAAGTGACAGATGACCTGTTGATTTTTTCATTCCTGCGAGGTTCTAAAGATAATCCAAACACCCTTTTGCACCACAGCACAAAAACTGAATCCAAGCCAAGACCATACCCAGACATAATTTTGGAAGCACCCAGCTGACTCCAGAGTTAAGGCCGAATTGCCCTTGTTTAAAGTAGGACTAAAATCCCTTGGCTTCACACTGAAATATATTTATTTAGTCCAGATTTAACAAATGCACTCTTCATGAACCAACTGAATAGGCAAAAAAGGAGTGGGAACAATCAGAAATTCATACAGGGAATTTCAAGTTGTCCTCTCTCTGATATTTATTTAATGGCACAGTCTTCGCTTTTTAGTAGATTGGTAGCAGTAGTAATCAGAAGTTTGAATGCAGCCCTGGAAAGGGGGATTCCCACCATGGAATAATCCAACCAACCTCTGTTCTGATGAGAGAGCATCAGCTTAATATTCTAACATCTCTGTTCTACAAGTCATTATGGGGACGTTTCTCCTGGAAAATACTTGTGGCTTGTTGATTCTGCACTGAGTGATCTATGAGCCATTTTAAATATATATGTCTATATTTAAATTCCTTTCCTAATTCTGAGAAGAGTGTCTTAGTTTTTAAATCCCTATGCTGGAAAAAGGTGGCTTGAGTTCTGTAACACTGTTCAGAAAAGTTCTATTGAAACTTGTACCAAAAGGAGTTTTCTATTGGTTAAAAAGTTGTGTTGGGAAAAACCTTTTCAACAAATGACATTTTTCATCCTGATGAAGGGCTAATTCCTGTATAGCTTTACCAAGCAGGACCCCTCTCTCCTGAACTTCCCTTAAGGGAGACGCTAGCGAAGCCAAACAGCAGAGAGCTAAAGGGTATGGGCAGCTCTCCTTCCATAGGAGCTCAGATGGCCCTGCTGGCATCTGGGTAGTTCCCCTCCAGAAGGTGGGAATCCAGCAAGTATGTGACTCAAGGTATCACTCCAAGGGAGCGGACGCTTGGCAGCTGCAGGAAATGTGGCAGCTTCTTGAATGAAGGTGGAACCTATCAGTGCTAAGGATAGGGTTGCCATTACTGAATTCAGGAGAAGTCTTGCAATGCCAGAAGCTGGGGAAGCTTTCTGGGCACAGATAGAGCCTTTGGAGACAAGACATCTTTTGAGCCAAGTGGGGTCAGGGCCAGGACAGCTCCCCAGGTGTGTGGATCCCAGCCAGCATGCACCAGGGCAGCAGATTTCCTGTTTTGTGAAAAAATCCCCAAACCCCAACATTTTTTTTATCATATTCAGGATGAAAGATGTCGGGCTTTCCTGTGGGACAGGAAATCACTTTCCTGACCATTTCCTATACCCTACCCCCCATTAAAGAAATTGGGGACGCTCCTGTAAAGCAGGTGCTTTTTCTTTTATATCCGCTACATCCCAGTCTTCCTTCCATCCAGCATTGCTCCAGGGCTGCAGGAAGGCAGAAATTAATCCTCCGCTGTGGTGTTAGCAACATAATGTGTCCCTCTCCTGTTGAAAATGTTCTTGTCCTCTGCTGCACATCTGCCTGCGGGAGATACACATGGTCTCTTTATTTTGTTTATTAGAAGTTGACTTGCCTCTGAAGAAAGATGGGTTCACATCAGAAGGAACTACACTGGAAGCCCTGCTTCGTGGGGAAGGGATTGAGAAGAAAATGGATGGTAAAGAAGAGGACACCATACAGGAAATTCAGGTAAAAGAGTACATTTCTGTTGGCTGAGATATACATTTCCATTTCCATGCCATGTTAGAATGGCTAGCTATAAGATTTTGCAGTTCAGTCTACAAGCCCAATTTATTAACCTCTGTGACCTTCATGTTGCAGTGCTTCAGTACATAGGACACTGGGTGTTTTCAGATGGATGGGTTGCCCTGGCGTTGACTGCACCAGCCTGCTTCACCCCCAGGTGGCCTGTCCATGTAAAGGTGCCCTGCCAGAGTTGGAAGTGGAGGAGGCATGGGCAGCCCTGCCAGCAGCACTCCAGAACATCCTGGAGAACTGCTGGCGGAGCAAGCCGGCCAAACCCAAGGCACTGGCCCGAAGTGGAACAGTGGGTGCCAGCCTAGAGCATCTGGCGATTGTCCACAATTCACTGGTGTGTGTATATGTGTGTGTGTGTGTACCGCTCAGGTTGACCATGGCCTGGGGAACTCGTCGGGTTCATCTGAACCTGACTCACGTAGGGCTGGGAGTGGGCGGACACAGGGGTACACCGGGTACCGGAGCAGCTCTGGGGGTGGTCAGCCCTGTGTCTGTCTGAAAACACCCAGTGTGCCATTCCTCTTTGCTAAAAATACCATCCAGCCAGTATGCTGCACTGATATTCCAATAGATATCAATAGATTTAGGATTTTATACATGTAAAAATCCATCAAAATTGTAATGAGCCAATGTTGTCCTGAAAATCTCTAGGTGGGTTACATCCCAAATACTGAGGTATTTGACTTATTATCAGGCATTAAAACCAGTTGTTAGGGATAGGCCCAAACCATAACTGGATCTGAAAAACCTGTTGAAAGATTTAAGATTTGCAAAAGTTAAAGAGTTAATTAAGATGAAGTTGTGTCTATTGGCTATAAATAGAGATGGCTGGGCAGCTTGTTTTCCTTGTCCAAACCAAGAGAAATGCAGATGTGAACAAATAAAAATGGGGAAAAATATTTAGACCTGATTTTTTTAAAATTTTTTTTTACCTTTCTTATAATCTCAGGTATTATTGCTAATAAAGTTATGAAAAGCTTTATTTGCAAACTATGCATTTTTGTATCTTGGCGCTCTCCATTTAAATGTTAATAGTAAATATTTCCTTCTGATCATTTAGAAATGTTAGCGATAGCAGATAGTTGCAAGTTTCTGGTGTAGATAGGGGTCCTGCTAAATCTAGCAGACCTGTGTGAAACTTTAATAATGAGACCTTAACTCCTGCTAGCTTTGCTAAGGTTTGCAGTCCTTGGCAAGAAGAAGGGACAAATTTGGAGTGGGCCTGGGGCACCATTTCAAATTAACCTGGATTCATTTATGGTTTCTTTTTTAAACCATGCAACAGGTGGTAAAAGAATAGAATCTCAGCCAAAATCACTGCCAAGTTTTTGAGGTTTGTTTCTGAAACTCAAAGCAAAACTGAAATGTGTGGCCCCACAGTGATCAGAATTGAAAATCATGAGCATCAGAGCTGCATAGCAGTGGAGTCCAACTTGGCATACGATTCACATGAGAAGATCCTTAGTTACTGTGGGTCAGAAAACTTATTTACTACTAGTAGATGAGGAAACTTTGGCTCTAATCCTCAAAGTACTCTGGAGATGTAAACTCTGTTTACTTCTGTAGGGATTGTGCCAGACAAGTACTTTTCAGATTCAGGTCCTTTATATACAGGCATACGTTAACAAAAGTGAGATAATGATTTTGGATGCCTTTTTTTTTTTTATCCCGTGAGCTGTGACATGCTCAAAGGAGTCAGATTTTCAAAAGGATGCCATTCAGTGCCCTTGAGTACCCAAAATGTAAGGGATGCTGATTAATCTCTGTTGGCATGCCTTTAAATAAGAATCACTTTTGTCTGATATGGAAAAGTGAGAGGAACCCTCCTTGTTCATGAGTGGGGGTAAAGTTTACTTCACTTTTCCCTGTCTTTACATGGAAAGTTTCCTATTGCTCTGTCAGAGTGAGTAGGTCTGGGTCTAATAAGCAGAAAGCCCTAAAGAATGTATGTAATGGCAGCTTCCAAGGTTATAAGAAGTCATGGTGTAGCATCTTTATGAGATTGACTAGATGTTGCCTTCAGATGTTGCCGTGCAACCTGAGTTCTCAGGCTATCCACAGCATGGCTGAGAAAAAAGATTTCAGAGATCGTGTAAATGACAGCAGTCTTGGCATCACTACATTGCAAAGTGGTGGGACAGGGAGGCATTTGTATACAAGGAGTCCTCAACTGTGCCCTCTGAACTGTGACCTGTCTTACAGATACTGCTTCCATCACTGTCATGATGAAAGAGAGGCTTGCCTTGCTGTTATTTCCTATGGAAGAATAGGTTGGTAAGATTCAGTCTGCAATAACTAGGGATGGGACTTTCGGTTTCAGTTTTAATGGAAAGAGGCCAAAAGTGGCCTCTTTTGGTTAAAACCGAGAGATCCGAGAATTGGGCCCATCTCAGTTCCCAATTCTCGGATCTTCTGTTCCCATTGAAATCAATGGGAAATCCTCCCATTGACTTCAATGGGAAGAAGAAAACTTCCTCCACCCTCACCACCCCACTCCTGGTCTCGGAGGGTGGGGGTGAGGATCCATTACCCCTAACACCTTTACCCACCCCCAACCCCTGGGGCCCCTATACTAATACTTACCATTGCTGTTTTGGTCCAGAGGGTGGTTTGGTCCATTGCTGGTTTGGTCATGGTCGCTGGCTCCGCTACTGGTGACCGGGCCTCCTCCGCTGCTGACTGGTATTGGGAGCCAGTTCTGCTGCCGGGCCACCTGGCAGTGGAGTCAGCTCCTGCCACCAGTCAGCAGCAGAGGAGGTCTGGCCACTGGCTGCGGAGCCAGCTCCTCTGCTGGGCAGCTGGACCTTCTCTTCTCTCTTCTTCTCACAGGTCTGGAGCTTAAAAACGTTGCTGTATCAGCAGTGGTGCAGCACACATTCACACCGAGGCCATTCTGCGCATGTGCAGCCCGAATCCAAAATGGCACAGACGCTGCTGGCACCATTTTGGAAGAGGGCAGCTATTCTGTGTGTGTGTGAAATGGCTCCCCACACATGTGCAGAACAGCTACCTTCTTCCAAAATGGTGCTGACGGTGCTGGCTCCATTTTAGATTAGGGCTGCACATGTGCAGAATGGCCTTGGTGGCCATTTTGTGCATGGGCATTGCACCGCTGCCGATCCAGAGGTGTTTTCAAGCTTCAGACCTGCGAGGAGAAGGAAGAGAAGGCCCGGCTGCCTGGCAGAGGAGCTGACTCCACTGTCGGTGGCTGGACCTCCTCTGCTGCTGACCGGTGGCAGGAACTGGCTCCGCTGCCAGGCGGCTCGGCAGCAGAGCCAGCTCCTGACACTGGTCAGCAGCGGAGGAGGAGGCCCAGCCGCCAGTAGCAGAGCCAGCAGCCCAGCTGGCGGCCCAGGCAGCGGCCCAGCCAGTGGCTGTGACCCCTACCCTCCGAACTGGACCAGCAACAGTAAGTATTAGTACAGGGGCTCTGGGGATTAGGGGTTGGGTAAAGTCGGACCCCGGCGGGTGGGGGTGGGAGTGTTAGGGGTAATGGATCCCCACCCCACCTTCCAAGGTCGGGAGTGGGGTGGTGGATATGGGACGACCCACTGGGTGGTTTCTCTCCATTTCGGCTCCCTATGTTTTCCCATTGAAGTCAATGGGAAAAGAACCGAAACCAAGAGAACCGACACTGATAAGAAAAGTGAGATCTGAGGGAGCTGATACCAAGGGAAACTGAAACCAAATGTTTGCCCTGATTCCCATCCCTAGCAATAACATTTACTAAATGCTGGAGATTGCTAACTGTTAACTTTCAGCATATCTTACAATCAGGATGCTTGGCTTGATTTAGGGCAAGATTGTTGCTTTGTTCTCACACAGAGAGGAGTTAGGAGATACAGGGTGCTTTCTTACTTTCCTTCATGGTCTCTGTGTCTTGTGGGAAGAGAGGGGGGAAACAGTCTTCCTGAGGGTACCTACCTCTCCCTATCTCACACAGTTGGACAGATGGGGGTGGGCAGGTATAGTCTCCTCAATGGTCTCTATTGTTTACAGTTCTTTACTATGGGCTGATGATAATCTCTCAGTTTATCCTTTAATATATCTTTGGGGGTGGGGACAGAGTGAGGATGTGGCAGTTAACTGTGTACATTGCAGGATATTGGACAGGGATAGTTTTTTTGCTTACAGAATAATACAGTGTCCTTTTTTAAGGGAATGGTCACCATGATACCCTACCGGTGAGAACTCTTCACATACCAACTGTCCCTTTGTGTTTGCTGTGCACATTGGATAGACAAGATGTTGATTCAGTTGTCTTTGATGCTAGAAGGGCTCTAGTTCAGAGTTATCTGAGCTGTTGACTTCACCATGGAATGTTCCTAGGCAGCAGTGAAACATGAGCCCCTGAGTGGCAGCTACTTATTGCGTAATAGGAAGATAAGAAAATAAGAAGTGCCATACGGGGTCAGACCAATGGTCCATTGAGCCCAGCATCCTGTCTCCAACAGTGACCAATCTCAGTTACTTGGGAGAAGTACCCAACATGTCACAATGGGACGATCCATTCCCTGTTTTCACTCCCAGCTCCCAAGAAAGTATGTCCCCCAAACCAACTTGGCTAATAGTCGTAAATGGATCTACTCTCCAAAAACGTAATCAATCCTTCTTTAA
The DNA here is from genome assembly GCA_003113815.1 of Sphenodon punctatus. Classification (NCBI taxonomy): domain Eukaryota; kingdom Metazoa; phylum Chordata; class Lepidosauria; order Sphenodontia; family Sphenodontidae; genus Sphenodon; species Sphenodon punctatus. The sequence continues at coordinate 1,815,178 of QEPC01009912.1, read as the reverse complement.
ACCAGCTATATTATTTATTTATTTAAGAACATAAGTAGTGCCATACTGAGTCAGACCAATGGTCCATCAAGCCCAGCATCCTGTCCTCTGACAGTGACCAATCTCGATTGCATACGAGAAGAACTAACAGTCACAATGGGCAATCCATTCCCTGTTCGCTCCCAGTTCCTGACAGTAAGAAGTTCATCCCGTAAGCTACTTGGTTAATAGCCAATGGACCTACTCTCAAGAACTTATCCAAGCCTTTTTAAAACCCAGCTATGCTACTGGCCTTGACAATGTCCTCTGGTAACAAATTCCATAANGCGGGTGGGGGTGGGAGTGTTAGGGGTAATGGATCCCCACCCCACCTTCCAAGGTCGGGAGTGGGGTGGTGGATATGGGACGACCCACTGGGTGGTTTCTCTCCATTTCGGCTCCCTATGTTTTCCCATTGAAGTCAATGGGAAAAGAACCGAAACCAAGAGAACCGACACTGATAAGAAAAGTGAGATCTGAGGGAGCTGATACCAAGGGAAACTGAAACCAAATGTTTGCCCAGAATCCCATCCCTAGCAATAACATTTACTAAATGCTGGAGATTGCTAACTGTTAACTTTCAGCATATCCTACAATCAGGATGCTTGGCTTGATTTAGGGCAAGATTGTTGCTTTGTTCTCACACAGAGAGGAGTTAGGAGATACAGGGTGCTTTCTTACTTTCCTTCATGGTCTCTGTGTCTTGTGGGAAGAGAGGGGGGAAACAGTCTTCCTGAGGGTACCTACCTCTCCCTATCTCACACAGTTGGACAGATGGGGGTGGGCAGGTATAGTCTCCTCAATGGTCTCTATTGTTTACAGTTCTTTACTATGGGCTGAGGATAATCTCTCAGTTTATCCTTTAATATATCTTTGGGGGTGGGGACAGAGTGAGGATGTGGCAGTTAACTGTGTACATTGCAGGATATTGGACAGGGATAGTTTTTTTGCTTACAGAATAATACAGTGTCCTTTTTTAAGGGAATGGTCACCATGATACCCTACCGGTGAGAACTCTTCACATACCAACTGTCCCTTTGTGTTTGCTGTGCACATTGGACAGACAAGATGTTGATTCAGTTGTCTCTGATGCTAGAAGGGCTCTAGTTCAGAGTTATCTGAGCTGTTGACTTCACCATGGAATGTTCCTAGGCAGCAGTGAAACATGAGCCCCTGAGTGGCAGCTACTTATTGGGTAATAGGAAGATAAGAAAATAAGAAGTGCCATACGGGGTCAGACCAATGGTCCATTGAGCCCAGCATCCTGTCTCCAACAGTGACCAATCTCAGTTACTTGGGAGAAGTACCCAACATGTCACAATGGGACGATCCATTCCCTGTTTTCACTCCCAGCTCCCAAGAAAGTATGTCCCCCAAACCAACTTGGCTAATAGTCGTAAATGGATCTACTCTCCAAAAACGTAATCAATCCTTCTTTAAACCAGCTATATTATTTATTTATTTAAGAACATAAGTAGTGCCATACTGAGTCAGACCAATGGTCCATCAAGCCCAGCATCCTGTCCTCTGACAGTGACCAATCTCGATTGCATACGAGAAGAACTAACAGTCACAATGGGCAATCCATTCCCTGTTCGCTCCCAGTTCCTGACAGTAAGAAGTTCATCCCGTAAGCTACTTGGTTAATAGCCAATGGACCTACTCTCAAGAACTTATCCAAGCCTTTTTAAAACCCAGCTATGCTACTGGCCTTGACAATGTCCTCTGGTAACAAATTCCGTAAGTTAATTATGTGTTGAGTGAAAAAGTGCTTCCTTTTATTTGTTTTAAATCTGCCGGCAGCTAGTTTCATGGAGTGTCCCCTTGTTCTAGTACTATTTGAGAGGGTAAATAACCATTCCCTATCTGCTCGTTCCACACCACTCAGGATTTGATAAACCTCTATCATGTCCCCTCTCAGTCTTCTCTTCCCTAAGCTGAAGAGATCCAGCTCGTTAAGCCTCTCTTTATACAGAAGCTGTTCCATACCCTTTATCATTCTTGTTGCCCTTCTCTGTACCTTTTCTAGTTCAGCTATGTCTTTTTTGAGGAGGGGTGATCAGAACTGCACACAATATTCCAGGTGCGGTCGCATCATTGAGTTGTATAGAGGCATTATGACATCCTCAGTTTTATTCTCTATCCCTTTGCTTTTTTGACTGTTGCTTCACACTGGGCTGAGGATTTCAGCATATTGTCCACAGTCACTCCCAGATCCTTTCCCTGAGTGGTAACTCCTAGCTTATTACCAAGCATTGTGTAATAGTTTGGATTATTTTTCCCTATGTGCATCACTTTGCACTTGTCCACATTAAATCTCATCTGCCATTTAGATGCCCAGGCATGCAGTCTCATAAGATCCCATTCCAGTTCTTCACAGCCTGCTCGTGTTTTAACTACTTTGAATAACTTGGTGTCATGACACCGCACACCAAACCCTGTTACGACCTCGCCCAAAGGCTGCATATACACGTTGAACAGGAGAGGGAACAGAATAGAACCTTGCGGAACTCCACACGTAAAGTCCCAGGGAGATGACGAGCAATTCCCCCATCATAACCTGCTGAGTTCTCCCAGCCAGGAAGGAACGGAACTATTCAAGAACAATTCGGCCCACGCCGACTTGATTCCACAGACGGGTCACCAGCATCGCATGGTCAACGGTATCAAATGCAGCCAAGAGATTTAACAGGATCAAAAGGGTTGACCAACCCTGATCCAGCATATGGCAGAGGTCATCAATCAAGGCCACAAGTGCAGTCTCAGTGCCAAAACTCGGAAGAAAGTCAGACTGCAAGGGGTCCAGAAAACTGACATAGTCCAGATGCCCCTGAAGCTGCTGAGCCACCACCCGATAACCTGCCCTGCCCAGGATGATGGTCCGGAGACTGCAGCTGGTGCAGAATGTGGAGGCCCGCTTGCTTAGGGGGGGTGGGACGATGTGGGCACATTACACCAGTGCTCTAGGTGCTTCACTGGCTGCTTATATTCTACTGGGCCAGATTCAAGGTGTGGATATTGACCTATAAAGCCTTATACGACCTGGGCCCCACTTATCTATGAGACATTCTCATCCCCTGGGTCTTAGACCTACTCCTACGGTCATTTGGGGTGCTGGTTTTGGAAGTACCCTGGACACATTGGGTGGCCACCAGTGATTGAGCTTTTTCGGTGGTTGCCCCTAGGCTGTGGAATGCCCTCCAGATGGGGATCAGAATGTCATCTTCCTTGGCCGCCTTCTGCTGGGGTTGTAAGACCTGACTGTTCTGTCAGGCTTTTGGCAAGGGAGAGGGGTAGAGTGGGTTTGGGGGGAGGGTTAGGGGGGGCTGGGTTTTTTGTTCTGTTAGGGTTTGTAATGTTTTATGGTTTTAACTGTTTTATTAATGTTTTTATGAGCCACCCTGAGATGCAGGAGCAGGAGAGGGTGGCACAGAAATGTGATTAAATAAAAATAAATAAATAAATAAATAAATAAATAGACAAATAAACAAATAAGTAAATAAAAAAGGGAAGGTTAGAGACTGGCCAATAGCTGGCAAGGGAGTAAATGGCAAACGATGGTTTCTGGAGCAGAGGCTGCACCACCGCCTCCTTGAGGCAGCCTGGCACTCTACCCTCCCTAAAGGAGACATTGACCACCCCTGCCAGCAATGGCCCCAACCTCTCATGGCAGACCTTGACCAGCCAGAAGGGGCATCGGTCTAGTTCACAACAGGTAGTTCTAACAGCCCCAAGGACATCCTCTGCATCAACAGGTGACACCCACTGAAACCGATACCATAAAACAGGACAAGGGGGGGCGGCTTCCATTACCTCTGATTTTCCTGCTGCATCAAGTGTGGCGTCAAAGTCATGATGGATTTGAACTATTTTATTAATGAAAAAGGTAACAAACATGTCACAGCAAGCCCTGGAAAATTCCAGTTCCAGGCGGAGGGAGGCTGGACTGGCCAACCCTCTCCCCACCTGGAAAAGCTCAGCTGGACGTGACTTTGCAGACACTATGAGAGCTTCAAAGAACCCCTTCTTTGCTGCCCACACAGCATTGTTTTTTAAACTAACTCTATGCCTCAATCAGTTGCCTTCAGCATGAATACGGCACCACCGTTGCTCCAACCACCACCCTACATGCTTCAGCCACTGCAGGTCCTCTGTAAATCAGGGGGACCTGCATTGCCGGCACTCAGGGTGAGGATGCCTAGGAGCGGTTTGGTTGATGGTCTCAGCAGAGTATTCCAGAGAGCTACAAGGTCATAGAGCGGACAGTCATTGAGATTGGAGGGTAGCTCTCAAAGAGCCATTCTGGAACCTCTCTGGTTCCATAAGTCTCTGGTGGTTAACCAACTGAACTGGTTCTGCACCTTTCTGGGGGTAGACATGCGCCAGGAGAGTGGCCTGAAGGAGGTAATGATCCATCCATGACAAGGACACAGCTAATGCATCCTCAACCAACACATCCCCTGCCTAAAGGCCAGTGCAAAATATCAGGTCTAGGATATGCCCTCCATTATGAGTTGGGCCAACAGCCACCCTGTTTTGATGCTCCTCTCTGGACTGGAAGTCGCCCGGGCACCATTAGAAACAGCGGTGCCAGGTGACTCCCAGATGTTTTGAGACACAGCCCTGGTAAGACCCCGATAGCAGAGGTCTTACAAGTTCGCGTCTCAAAACATCTGGGATAGGGTGGCCAGATATGCAAATTTTAGAGGACAAATGAGAAATACAGGTTGCAGGGCTGTATTGGCTCCAATGAGCCCTGCAACCTGTATTTCTCATGTGTCCTCTAAAATTTGCATATCTGGCCACCCTAACCCCTGGAGTTACCTGGCGTCGCTATTTCCAGTGGCACCCGGGTGACTTCTGGTCTAAATCCCGCCCGCCAACCTGGACTTTTAAAATACGGGAGAAAGCTCTCCTGTCTAAAAATGTCCCTAGTGACCAGCTTCTCTGGCAATCTCTTCTCACTCCATGAGCTATGGGGGTTTTATCCTTAGCTGGCCAACTAACACCTCCAGCCACAGCTGCCCTCAGTCAGCCTCCCTTCATACACTTCAGCTGGAGGTGTAACTAGCTAGAAGCAGGAGAGCTGAGCCCATTAACCCTTGCAGGGCCAGCTCACCCTACTATAGGAACCTTATCAAATGCTTCCTGAAAATCCAGATACACTATATCAACCAGCTCACCCGTATCCACATGATTATTTACACCATCAAACATTCCAATAGATTAGTGAGGCACAACTTCCCTTTGCTAAAATCATCCTAACTCTTCCCCATTATTTTGTGTTTATCAATATGCCCAGTAACTATGTTCTTACCAACCATTTCCACCTGTTTTCTTGACACCGAGGTCAGGCAAAAACCAACACCGATGTCAGTCTGTAATTTCAAGGCTCACCACTGGAGTTCTTTTAAAATATTGGCACTGCATTTGCTACCCTCCAGTCCTCAGGTGTAGTGGCAGATTTTAGCGATAGGTTAGAAATGACCAATAGTAGATTTGCAATTTCAAATTTGAGTTCCTTCAGAACTCTCTGGAGTATACCATCTGGCCCTGGTGATCTGTTTCTATTTAGTTTGTCAACTTGCACTAGACCCTCTTCCAGAGTCATGTTGGTTTGTGACAGTTCTTCCGATTCATCACCTACAAAGAATAATTCTGGCACAGGTATTTTCCCAATATCCTCTGCAGGGAAGACCAAAGCAAAGAATTCATACAGCTTTTCTGCAATGGCCTTATCCTCCCCGAGCACCCCTTTCACCCGCTGGTCATCTAATGGCCCAGCTGGCTCTCTAGCAGGCTTCTTGCTTCTGATGTACTTGAAAAGTTTTTTATTATTAGTTTTTACATCTTTAGCAAGTTGTTCTTCAAATTCCCTCTTGGCCTGCCTTAATGTTTTACTTCTAATTTGGCAATGCTTATGCTCTTTCCTATTTTCCTTATTAGGACTAGCTTTCCATTTTTAAAAGATGCCTTTTTGGCTCTAATGACCTCCTTCACCTCACCATTTAGCCAAGCTGGCAGATGTTTGGTCCTCTGATTACTGTTTTTTAACTTGTAGACTACATTAATCTGGGCTTCTAAAATGGTGTTTTTAAATAGACTCCCTGCCTTTTGCAGACATTTAATCCTCACAACTGCTCCTTTTGTTTCCCTCTAACTAGTTTCCTCATTTTTGCATAGTTTCCCTTTTTAAAGTTAAATGTTACTGTTGTAGTTTTATTTGTCATTCTCCCTAAGTATGTTGAATTTGATTATATTATGGTTACTATTGCCAAGTGACTTCACCACCATTACCCCTTCCACCAGTTCTTACGCTCCACATAGAACTAGATCCAAAGGAACCTGGGTTGAGCTTTTGGGGACGGCAGTGGCTGCAACTGTGTAAATGGGTAGAGCAGAATATAAACGTGTCTTGCTCTAGAATCCAGTTTCCTTTGATTTTTGTCTTGGTCTCTGTGACAAGATGAGTTAAGATCCCCTTGTGGCAGCTGGAATCGTATGTACAGGAAGTTCTAACGCTCAGCAGTTTAGAAGGAACTTGCTGCCATGCAGTTAGAAAACTCATGGTTATGGAACCTAGGTGTGACAGTTGGACAGCTCACTGCCAGAGGATCACAGCATGGCACTTGAGTGCCACATGTTTTCCCCTGCTATCCTTGTTTCTAAGACCTATGGTTTGAATTAACAGTGAGGTAAACGTACTGGACTCTGTTCACTTACTTATTGGACTAGGATCATCTAGTCCACTAAAGTCTTTCTTTTTTTTGTCCCACAAACTACTTATATTTTTAGTGCACACGTACAAACGGCACTGCACTAGGTGAACGGGGAGCAGGAACTGCCGATCCAGATCTCTAGCGAAACAGACTGGATCTTGTTCAGTCCACTGTCTGTTGGAACTGGATTGCAGCGGCAGTTTCTGAGAAAAACAGAATCTGCCACAAAGGTCCATAGAGACAAAGTAGTAAAGTGATATATTTTATTGGACCAACATAGAGACCAACTTTGCCTTTGTTGTCTGTATTTGGTACCAACACGGCAAACCCTACTTTCTCTACAAAGATCCATCAGCTCAAGCTAGAACCATATAGAAACTTACCGTGCTGCTACTCTAAAATGAAGTTAACTTCAAGGGTCAATTAGAAATGCAGGGAACTAATGTTTCAATGAAAGAGGATAAATGACATCTCCCGCTTTCCACTTGTTGACTTTTGCTAGTGTTCCAAGATATCGGCTTGCGGGCTGGTATTTCTCAGGAATGTCTAATTTTTTTTAGGAATGGGATAGATGGGAAGGAGCAGCTCTCTAGCACTTGAAGGGAACTAGAGATGCTCTTTTAATCTGATCTTGGAATTAGTGGGTTAATTCTGCTATAACGGCAAACTCTTATTCACGCATCTTGCTTGCATGTTGTGTCTATTAGATGTAATGCTAGGTACTCGTTTGGGTTGCAAACATGCAGCTTGTCATTATGTCTGTTAATGACCCGCTACATATCTGCTATGCATCTCCTACATACCTACTCCTAGTTTTTAAAATGAGGGGCATGCAATTCCACATAGCCCACCTTATATCTGATAACAACCAGTTCCACCACCACCCCCTCCTTCATGGTTATCTGGACCATCTATTGCAGTGTCTCCCCAAAAAAGGCGTCTCCATGGAGCCTTGAAGTGTGGGCAGCATGCTTGCCTGGTCCCTGCTCAGGCTTCAGCAGAGGCTCCCCATGTGTTAGGTCTTGACGAGTAGGAGACCCAGGGCCAGTGCTGCCATGGTTGCCACCTTCAGCCAGGCCCAGTGGCTGGTCCCTGGCAGCAGTATCTTTAGCCTCCCCTCCAGATCTGTCCCATGGCAAATGTGGGACAAAGAGAAATGTGGAACAGAGAGAACTACTTTACTCATGGTAGCCCAGGCAAGCTCCAGCAGCATGAGAAGTGCTTGGGTCCCTGACAGGTAGCTGCAAACACAGTGGTGTAAACATCTGCTCATCCAGCTGCTGCCCAGGATGATGTCATCAGTTTCAAACCAGGATGGATTTTTGCTGGGTTGATCATTATGTCTGCTAACATTCTGTCTTTCTTTGCCCTTCTTGTTTGTGAGCTTTGAGGGACAGGGGTTGCGTTTGGAGTAGGGCTGAAATAAGATCTCGCAAATGCAAGTAATCTTGTCAAAATCCTGGTTCTTGATACTGGTTTGGACAAATTGAGAACTTCCTGGTGCTCAGGAATGTCTCGATTGAGATTTCAATTTTCATTTTACCAATAACTTGCTTAGTGGGATCCCGTCATACCGTTTACCGCTTTGCTGCTCCGTATACCGCTTTCTGTAAAGTTCTAATTCTGAGGTAATACTGATATCAATTGTCACTGCATTCCATTCTTCTTTTTTTGGTCAACAATCTGAAGGGGACAATTATGATTGTCAAGGCAACCAATTCTGTTTGCCAGGGGCCAATTCATAATTACAGGGCATGGGTCAATTCTGATTGGTTTCCAGGGGCCAATGGCCATTGCAGTGCCATTTCCCCCCTCTTTTGCTGGTGACTTTGCACTGGATGCTAGGGGTAAGTGCATACATGTGTCTTCTATCTTTGTGGTATGTAACATTGAACTTCTACACAGTATTTCTGTGTTTCTCAAATCCTCACATTTTGCTAAACTCATCATGGGCATGACCTCCCCCCCAATTGGGTAGCACGTCTGGGAATTGCAGACAGGTGTCATCTGGCATGGATTGGGCTGTCTGATTCACAATTGTCCTTCTCCATGGATCCATTTTCTTCCGTTATTTCTCTCTATTGGTGGCAGCCAGGGTTTGGGGATTGCGCATACCTGGGTAGTATTGCATGGATTGGGCTGTCCAATTCGCAATCCGCAGCCAACCTGGCCTCAAAGCAATGTGACACCCTGATTGCACCTCAGTTTGGGGTTCTCTGCTCCTTTTCCCTGAATCTCTTGTTATATTTCTCTCTGGGCAGATGGCTGGGTGGCAGTGGCAAGCATATTTAGGGATTGTAGATAGCTGGGTGGCAAGCATGCTTGTTTTCTCAGGAAGGAATGTGATAAACAACAAATAGACAAAAACCTGGAATTAAAACAATACTCTCGGTAATGCAGTAACTAGTAAGTGGTACGTTAATGGTGAAAGGTACGCGGTAAATGGTACATAGTAAGTAGGTAAACCGGGATGGTATTTCACGGTATTCAAGTATTCAGAAATTGCATCAGTGTCAAGAAACAGTCGAGAAATTGATCTATTTTCTCAATATCACAAAATTCCTCACAATTAGCATTTTAAATGTTCGCTTTAGCTGTACTTTGGAGTGCATATTTTAGGCACTATCACAATTTAAATTATAAATGATATAACAGAATTGATCTCATGCATCTTCTAGTCAATGTTATCCTTTTACTTTTTAAAGATTGCTAATGCTTTTTTGTTTAACCACAGAGAGTTTTAGAAAATGATGAAAATGCAGATGAAGTAAATGAGGAGGAAGATTTGGAAGAAGATATACCAAAACGAAAGAACAGACCAAGAGGACGGGTAGGTAGCATACTTCTAGAAGAGATGATAGATAGATAATGTTTATTGTTTAACCATAGGCCATAACAAATTCATACAAAATAACAATTAAATGGCCGAATGTCATTTAAAAACATAAGTCATGATTATAATTGGACAACAACATCATGTGACCCTGGTCATTTTAAATACAAATCAAATCGAAGTTAACAAAATCCAGAATACAACAAAAGAGACAAATCTTTAAGAATACAACTGAAAAAAACCATGTTATATAGTCGCTAATAATAACAATCTCATCAATCAAAATCTTTAACTGCTGGGTTTATGGTGATACTGAATGGACTTAGCTCAAATATAAACTAATTGCCCTGACATATCATCCCTTTTGTTTGTAAAAGGCCATACACAGACAAAAAGCTGCCACTGCCCTAGAGCGTGGAGAATTGGAGCCTTCCAATAGGTACTGTATTAAGTGGTCGACTCTCAAACTGGTGGACATAGATTTTACATAAGTCCCAAAATATTTATCTCTTAAAGTACTAAACTTCGGACATTCCAAGATCATATGTTCATTTGTCTCTATAACAGACCAAGTGCAATGACGACATATTCTCTCTTCCTTTGGTATCCCTTGGTATCTTCCATCTAATACTGCTGATGGGAAGGCTCCACAATGCATCAGGGTCAAAGCCCTTCTATGCTGCTACTTTTCCCACATGATAACATATTGAGGAGGAAATACGGTAGGAGTGGGAAGAACGTAATCGGGGCAATTCCCTGGGTCAAAAGAGCAGAATGTTCTCTCTGCTGTTCCTGATCATTTATTCTTTTTTTAATCAGCCTAGCAGCCCCTTTGTAGCCCAGAGGCAACAAGATCTCTCTCTAGAGAACCCCAATTTATGGAGTTCTAGTTCAACTAGATCACTACATGAATAATTTGTTATTGGGTTAATAAAGAACAAAAGTGACATTGGGGTAACTGGAAAAACAGCCACCTTTAGCCAAAATTGAAGAATAGGTGACAGCACCTGAGCCCTAATGGAACAGACAGCTGTCTCAGCCTTCTAAATTACTTGTGGGACGCAGGGCGGTAGTCCCAGAATTGTGCGTAGGAAACAATTTTTGATACCTACAAGTTTATCCAAGTATGATAAACCCCAAATGGCTATCACATAGAGCAGTTGTGTAATCACCTTAGCCTTAAAGAGACGCAGAGCGGGTCCAACTAGTCTCCCACCTAACGAGTAAAAAAACCTCACAATAGTACTGGTGGTTTTCCGAGCTTGCAGCCTAGCAGCTTCAAAATGGGGGGACTAATGACAGGATGCAGAAAATACTACCCCTAGGTACTTAAATTGCCATACCTGCTCGATGTTAACACCAGCAATGGACCATCTATGTTGTCATTGGGTATAATCTGCAACCAAAGCCTTGGTCTTAGCGTAGTTAATTACCAAGTTTTCTTGGTTGCAGTAAAAAGAAACCCTATCCATGCTCCGATGAAGACCAACCTGGGTCATTGATAGTAAAACTGTGTTGTTGGCATACAGCATGATAGGTAAGCTTTGTGTACCCAACTTTGGGGCATGAGTATTGCAACCCGCCATAAAGGGAATCAAATCATTAACATAGAGGTTGAACAGGGCTGGGACCAGTATACAGCCCTGTCGAACCCCTCTATGTAAAGGAATATCGTCGGTAAGTGGGCCATACCTAGTAGGGCGTACCTGGAGTGAGTTATTCTGATGGAGTTTAAGGGCGCAGTCAGACGTGCGTTTAAATCGCACAACCGCGGCTGCGGCAGCATGCGATTTAAAGCACCGCGCACTTCCGGGTTGGTCTGAATGCAACATTTCCGCCTAACCCAACCTGTCGGAGTGTGGTTTGAAAAGCTGCTCTGAGAAGCTTTTCAAACTGCACTCCAAGAGTTCGGGTTAGGCTGAAATGTGCGCACTCACTGCATTCAGACCAACCCGGAAGTGCGGGGTGCTTTAAATCGCACAATGCCGCCGCGGTGGCTGTGCGATTTAAACGCACGTCTAAATGCCGCCTAAGTAGTAGGTACAAAAGGCGGCCATCCATCGTGGTCCCCCTAAGTTTTACCCATAAGCGCTCTCTGTCTATAGTATCGAATGCCGCTCTGAGGTCTATAAAACAACAGAACAGCGAGGTTTTCTTCTAATGTGACACATACTTAGATATCACATGTTTAAGAACAAAAACATGATCAAGAGTAGACTGGCCCGCTCTAAAGCCAGCCTGCTCTGGATAAATAATAGAGTGTTTGTCCAACAATGCTTGTAACCTAGTGAGGAGATATTAGTGTATAACTTCCCTACAACGGAAAGGAGACTGATTGGCCTATAATTAGCAGGAACCTCTGGATCTCCTTTTTTAAAGATTGGAACGACCAGGCTTTTTAGCCAATGTTTGGGGATCGTACCTGTTGCATTAATTATCATAAATAAAGGGGCCAACAAGGAAGCCCACCAAGAGGGCTCAAATTTTAAGATACTTCTAGAAGAGGAAAAGAGGGAAATAAACCATATTCTCACATTTATCATTAGTTTCTGCCCATCTGGTCATTTTTACATGGATGGGGATGGGTGGGGGGATGGGTGTGCTCACGTGGTGGGTGGAGGTGTGTGTGTGTGTGTCCTTTTACACAGACACGCACCCACCTCTACCTACAGAGCCTCCTCAGGTTTTCTGGATGGCCCCATGAGTGGAGATGGATGGGTGATGGGGGGGTGCTGGGAGCACGCATGCACAAACATCCACCGCTCATGGTGTTTACATGGGTGCACACCCATCCCCCCCCCCCGTGAGCTGTTTACACAGACACCCCCCAACACACACACCGAGCGGGGGTGGGGTGGGCGTGCACTTGGTACCTCAGAAAACCAGGACACTTATGATGCTAACTTTTAGTATTAGTGTTTGTAGGAGCATGATGTAAGCTAGAAGATTAGTAAGTAAGTTTGAAAAGAAAGCTGCATTAAACCACTTGCATGCTCTTTGTTACATGCCATACTGAACGATCATATCCAGGAACTTATATCATAACCATGCTACCACTTTAAATCCACCATTATAAATAAAAGAAATCTGGAGGTTGGGAATATTTATTTAGGGCTCCTTGGAAGCATATGTTTCCATTTACTTTCTGTTCTGAAACCCCTTATTAAAGTCAGTTATTGTGCAACCTGCCACTGAAGAACCTCATAGCTCTGCCCTAATGTCCCAACTGTGATATTTTTAAATGATGGGATTTTAGAAAGAGGCAGTTCAAAGACTTCTGAATTCTATAAACTGTTTAAAAATTGTATTATGGAAGCATGTTGAAACAAAGCATAGATAGTAAATTAAAAGGGCCAGATTCTCAACTGGTATAAAATGGCATAGTTCTGATGAAATCTGATTTACACCAGCTGGACATTTGGCTTTTACTGTTTTACTGCCTTTGTCCATTCCTGGTAGGTGACCAGTCTGTTCAGGAACCAGGAGAAAAGGTTCAAAATTGAGGAGCCTTGAAAGCTGAACCTGGGAAAGTTATGCACTTTGTTATTTAGAAAAAGAGCAGAGACCATTGTTAGGAAGCGAGGATCTGACAGGGTAGTAAATGCAGAAGAAAACTAGAGTCTGCTGAGGCCAGAGTGTATGAGAGTGGGTTGGTGCAGGATTAATGCAGTAGAGTTATTGCTCTGGACATTCCAAATTTCTGCACGTTCCTTCCTTTCCTACAGTATTTTAACTTTAATCTTGGACTCCTTCATCTGTCCTTCTGGCTACTGTCTCTATTCGAGTGCTCCAAGGCTGCTGTGCTGAGGCTTTCAGGCTACATACATCAAGTCTCCCAAGTCCTTGCCGCATCCCGGCAGGAGAATGAAGGCAGCCGTGGATGACTGAATGCAACAGACTGAAGCACTGACATCAAGCACTTTTGTGCCTCTGGGGTGACTGCCTGTTTTGCTGGCCCCCTAAGGCTTGCCTTGAAATAATGGGATTGCTGGGGAAAGAAATTTGAAGGCCAAGGAGATGGATTCACACAGAGAACTTTTCAGAATCTCTGTTGTCTAGAGAAATGTGGAATTAGCTAGGGCATAAAAGTTTTTGGGAATCAGAATAGCACTTCTAATGTACATGTACAGAACATGTACTCTGAGAACATCATGCCAAGGTCATGAAACAGAGCATTTGTATTCATGGCATGAATGCTGTACATTTGTATGCCTGTAAAGGAACGTTTGAAGAAAAACAGCTGGCTGAAAACTATTGAAATGCTAACATTTCCTAAACTGTCATTCTACTCAGAAAATAACTATGTAAAAAGAATACATTCTTACATGCTCTTTGCATGTATTCAGAGTCATTTCTACTGACTAGCGACAAGAATAAAATTTAACAATTTTCACTCTTACTATTCCTGAAGCTAAGAGAAAGGGAGCTCCTTTCTGCTTTCTGCATCAGCAGAATTATTTTAGTCCCAGTCACCTGCAGCTGTGCAAACCCAAGGCATAGTCATCACTGAGGGTGTGATTTGGCCTGAAGAACCTTTGTTGTGATAATGTTAGGGAAAGAAGGAACCTAGCTTGGCTCCTGGAGTCCAGGGTGAGTTTGCAGAGCTGACAATCAGAAGAAACAATAGGTTTTTAGTTGTAAATGGAACACACAGGACAGAGGATCATTGAGAGTCAACAAACCTGGAACCTAGACTCAGTTGTGATGGAATCACTTTTCAGAGTGGCCTTTAAAAAACAAAAACACCAAACAAAAAACAAACAAAACCCCATCTCCCTCAGCCACCTCCATTCCTGAGGATTGTGCTATGAGGAGTGCTTGACACTGCACTTTGTTAGATTGTCAGACACCAATAGGAAGCAGCGGCTTGTTTGCAAGAGGCAAAGCTATGTTGCTGTTATACCAATCCATCCCATTTTAGCCAGCCATAGATCTGTCCTTTTCCTTTGGGATTGTATTGGGAACCAGTTTATCTTTTCTTTAGCCTAGGTGACCAAGGAGCTTTCTTGGTTTGCTTTTGCAATCTTGAGAAATCTAATGAGATATGGCTTATTGTATCCCTTTTCATGATGAAATATCTTTGTCACTTTTGCTTGTGAATTTAATGGTTTTGAGAATTTAATGTTAACATAATTTCCTAGTTCCTAATAGCTCAAAGGTGCTGCTGTCTGAAGACTGACCATTGACTTGGATGAAATAATTTGTCGGCCTAGGTCAGAATCCAGTGCCCACATTATAATCTCCACCTTCTAAGCCAGTGCGTTTCTGACCCCAATGTTGGCATTCTCAGTGGATAGGCTAAGGTCTGAACGTCACTGATGCTGAACTCTAGTCTGACCCATCAATATAAGGTCAGGATTGGGGTGCCCTTACAGGACAATGTTCTGTGTACTAGAAGACAACTTGCAGTCTTGGTGGCTGACTGTCTGGTGCCTGTCATGGACATTCAGTGTACTTCAGATATTTTAGAAGAAAAGAAGCAGATTGTATTTTGCATTATTTTGGGCTTATTTCAGTCTTATTTATCTGTGTTCATGAGTGTGACAGAGGGTATGGGCTGAGACTCCCCCACCTGCATTTTCTCAAGAGGGAGAAAATCCCCTCCCTCCCTCAAATTTGAAGCTGATGGCACAAAAGCTAAAGGGTGTAAAAGGGATCACTCATCTGGATGCAAGACAGTGCCCCCCCTTCTAAATCAGACAGACAGACATCCAACAGGCAAGGGAGGAGGGAAAAGAAAGTGCAAGCTGCTCAGGCAGCCTGATAACATGGAATCAGGGCCCCATAGGATCATAAGGATAATAAACTACCCATGAGTGGGGCATTTCCTCCCTTCTCTTCAACTCAGAAAAGTTTTTACACCCTTGGTTGTGCTCTGCGGTTAATTTGTTATGGCTCCCATTTAAATACTGGTCTGGCTGTCATGAATGTTCACCTATACCTTTACTGCTATGGTCTGGCGGTGACAAGGGAGTCATTATTGTACTATGGCCAATCAGCCTGGGAAATCTGTTCCAAGAAATATTTGCAGCATTGAAAACTCACTGATTTCCATTGAGTTCACTGGACTTATACCAAGGAAAGTTTTATTTTTGTCCCTGCTCTATAGCATCATATAGAAAAGTTAACTTAAAAGATGTGTAAAGCACTGAGCTATTATTAATGTCTTGCTTCTTATTGTAGGCTCGGGGCTCTGGAGGTGGTAGGAGAAGGAACGATGCCTCCTCCATGGATGACCATGACAAACCTTATATTTGTGACAGTAAGTAGCAACAAGATCCCCAACTCTGCTTTCAGCCTGGTCCAGAAAACTCAAATTCAATTAGAGCTTCATCTTCTCCTTTCCAGCAAAGTGTTCAGCTGCTATCTGACTTGCATGTCTGCCACCTGCTGCTGCTGCTGCTGTTGGCGTTCTTTGCATGAAGGAAAGAAAATGAAATCCTCAGCAAGAGTCCACTTCCCTTGGTGCTGTAATAGCTCATCTCTCATGCTCTCTCTTTCTTTTGTGGCTTCTCTTCCTTTTGTCTCTCTATTTTCACCTCCAAAAGATTCACCCTCTATTTCTTTCTCTGTTTCAGATAGTTACAAACAAAACCATAACTCAAAAATCTCGGACAAAGGTATTTCAACCTTGCGGTATCTCTTAATCCTTTTCAGTGATTCCCTTTATTTCAGTCCTTTTTTCCTATATTAAAGGACTAGAACTTCATAGTCCTTGCTCATGCCTTAACCAGACAGAGCTGTCATTGAAATCAGTGGGCACTGCAAATGAATATTACTGCAGTGTCCAATTCTAGCATCTCTAGCTCACTATGGGTACATCCTCTGCCAATTGAAGTCAATGCCAAAACTGTCCTCTTTTGTAATGGTGGAGGATTGCACCCTTTGAGTAGTACCTCACTTTGTGTGGTCGATTCCAGTGGAAATGCAGATTTTCTCAAAATGAACCAGTGTCAGACTCTAGCTGTATCTAAAGATCTCTAGATTTGGAACAATATTAATTATTTCTACAACTAGACAGTTAATTATTGTCTTTTTCCTTCTTTTCAACTCTCTTCCTCATTTTAGTATATCCTTTTCAGGGAGTGACATGGTGGCATAAACCCTGTCTTTCTGTAAAGCACAATCCCTAATGCCTGTACAGCTGGATGTACACTGGTAATTTAATTGTGCTATCAGAAATCCATATTGTAGAAGGTACTATCTAGCTAACAAAAGTCAGTAGTGAGGAGCGGGGAGAAGCTGCTCACTTCAAAGGTTTAATTCTACATAGTCTAAGCAGCTTCTTTTGAGGTGGGATTCCAAATCTGCTTAGACTATGCAGAATAAACCTTTCCAACAGCAGCCCCGCTCCAGATTTTTTCAGTCTACGTACTGAGTGGTTCCTGGTATAACCAAGTGGTTCTGTGAGGCTCAGTCTGAGAATCTTGTTTCATGTTATGGGGACAGGAGCAATGTGTCTCTTTTGGTGTACCACTGAAAGCTTTGCATAGAAGTGGGAAAAATACTTTCTTGTTTTCTTGAAGGGTGTAACTAAATTTCAGGAAGAGGCTTCCCTTTGGAGGGAGAGGATAAGGGATACCTCTGGCAATTTTATAGTTAAGCTAATTTTGCACGTTGAAGTGGTGACATTTCCCTTCTAAGAGATTGAGTGGAACTCCAAGACATACCCACTATTTGAGATCCTAAGCCTTTCAGTGATGGGGATAGGATTTTAGTTTAAATGTCCTTTCTGGGATTTTTCCACATGCCAAGGTACTTCCATGGACTCTGGTAATTTTAAATGTACTGTGACTCCATTTGTCTCCTCTCTCTTTCTGAGTGAGAATTTAAATCGCCTAACTCAGCAATTGGGTCATACATTGGCACCTTAGTAACATGATAGGTGCAATTTATTGATGACCTGTGAAACATCAAAGAAGGTTTTTCAAGGAGTCCATACTATATAACTCATTATTCCATCTGGTCTACTGTAGACTACGAGAAAAGTTTATTTATGGCCGTTTTTACATGGACGTCCCCCAGCTCGGTGTTCCGGCGGATGTTGGTGGGGGGGGAGCGTCTGTGTTAACAGCCGGCTGAGGATGGGGGGATGGGTGTGTGCCAGGTGTGTGCCCGTGTAAACACTACGGGTGGTGGGTGTTTATGCGTGCGCGCTCTCAACGCACACCCGCCTACACCCATCACCCACCCATCTCCATCCACAGGGCCCTCTGGAAAACTGGAGGAGGCCCCGTGGGTGGAGGTGGGTGTATGTCCTTGTAAACGGCCACACACCCACCTCCACCCACTGCGGTCAAACACCCATCCCCCCACCCACCTCCGTCCGTGTAAAAACGGCCCATGTAATGAGAAGCCCACTAGTTTAGTGGGGGAAAGCATTTACATCAATAATGCTGTCATCTTTCTTGTATAACATTCTACCCCTTCTCTTTCATATCTGTTAACGCTTATACAAATCATTCATAGGTAACAATTTACTCAAAAAATTTAGGACCCTTTTCCTTCATGAATGGTCAGTAAACAGCATATGTTGGGCTTTTTAAATTTACTTGTTCAACATTATTTGCCACTTGTTTTCTGCAAATAAATTTTAACCAGTAGCATGTTTCAGAGCACTTCATTGTCAATACTCCATTTTCCAAATTATGACTGGACTGATTAGTTTTGGTTGGAGACAGGATCTTTCAATTGCCTGTTTAGACAAAAACAGGTACCTTTGAATTATGGCACTAAATATGAATATTTGTGTTCACAAATTATGGATGTATTTTTCCTGAATAATCTCTAATTTTCACCTTCAGTTTCCTGCTTTGGTAAGCCTTCCTACCAGCAAATGTGCATGCCTGAATGTTCATGGGCAGTGTGCATGCAAAGAACTAAAATACATGTGATGTGAATTCAATTATTTAAAGAGTATTATATTCAGAGAAAATTCCTGATGTACTTGTCCAGCTCTGCTTTCCCATTTACAAAGCTCTGCTTATAGGAAGCAGATCTACTGCAACATTTGTCAGTATTTGTAGAAAAGGCTGCATTAAAACATCATGGCCAAGAAGGGGAGGACCCTGCCTCATGTGCCTTGATTGGTTAGAGGGCAGCGGAGGGGAAGTTTTTACCTCTCCTCCTCTTGTTTTTCTGCTGCCATTGTTGGAATTCTGCTCCCTAAAAGGAGCTCCGTCATACCCGAATGGGTAACTGACTGTAGACCACCTGATTGACTCTTGGCCAATTGTTTAGCCTAAATATACTCTTCTAATCCTGGAGCAGGGATTGAGAAGAGACTTCACAAGTGGGATGTAGGTTAAGGGGAAGGTACTGCTGGCTACAGTGGACATAGAAATCTAAAAACAGGAGGGAAAGACAAGCTAAGAACTAGTCTCGGTGAATGCCCATAGCTGGCCTCAGGGCACCAGACTGACTAAATGTAGCCCAGGGAGGGCCCAGGTGACCACAGTAACTATTGAAGAACAGCAGATTACAAAGTTATATATGAAGAGGAAAATAAATAAATTAATATGTAAATCGCTGTGAAAGAGAATAGATGACCTTTGGGAACTGCATGATTGTCTGAGATTCATCAGTTATGAGTGATCTCACTGAAGCTGGGTTGACTTCATTTCAGTTTCATTCCATAATTTAGGTTTTGGAGCAAAAGACTGTAAATAACCATAGTACCTGAGCTAGTCCTGTCTAGGTGATCTTTCTTCCAGCTGAAGCAGTCTTTTTTGTGCAGAAGTGGTCTTTTTCGGTTTGTTGCTGCTCCTTTCTGCCTTCTTCCACATTACCATCCCAAACCACAGTAATTACATTTTAAATGTACTTATGTGCCTCTTTTTTCTTTTTAATTCCAACCTCCTTATCCTGCACTTTGTCTTCACATGTCAGGCTTCCTTTACCTGCCCCTTAAGAGTAGAGTTGTTGAATGGGAATTTGTAAAGACTTACCTTCCTCCGTTCTGTCTTGCTTTGCTACATGTCTACCTCTATCTGTTTGGCTTTGCCTCTCTCAGATGATGCACTTTGATTGATTTGGTTTAATTCATACAGCTTTATTTGTACATAGAATCAGTGAAGATAAAAAGGACCTCAGGTGGATCATCTAGTCCCCACCTTTGACCATGGCAGAATTGATATAATTCTTCCAATTATTATGAATGGATGAGCATTTATTCCATCCTCAAATCTCCCCAGCAATGGTCATTCTGCAGTCTACATTATTTTGAACCTTATTCTGGTGTTCCAGTTCATATTTTTGTTATAACGCTGCTTCTGAATCTTTTTTTCCTGCAGATTAATGGCTCTTACAACAACCCGAGATCTTGCAGCATAAAAGTGGAATGGTGCATTCACACATTATAGAAATTGTGGAATTATAATACCCAGTATTACCTCCAGTTATTATAATAGCCCTTTGTGTAATGTGTGGATGCAGCCTAAGTCCATTATTTCATATCGTCATCTTAGGGACTAATGAGAATAATAATTTGGTATAAGATCCCTTTTCACATCTCTTCTCAGTTGCACTTTTTCTAGAACTTTATCAATATGTATTGTTGCCCTCTAAATTTTCTGCAGTTTGTCTTTTAAAATTTGTAAAAATTGTCCTGGCCAACTGAATACCACTTGAGATCTGATCCACTACAGAATGTAACAAAATAGTTATTGTAGCAAATACCTAGCTTGTTGAACCTATTGTAATGATAATCATATTACATAAACTTTGTTAAGTAATCATATTACTTAAACATTGTACATGCTTTTCTTTCTATCGCAGCATCACTTGTAAACCTAATAGGAGTAATAAAACTCCTTATAGGAATAATAAAACTAGGTTGCAGTCATGAAAACACTTATACTGGAGTAGTCCAGTTGAAGTCAGTGGGGCTACTCTACAGTAAGTGATTTTAGTTCAATTAAATATTTATTCCATTCCTTTGCCAGTGCAAATGTGTTCTGTATAATGTAATCTTTGTTGCTTTATAAGCTTGTTTTAAATGTGTCAAGCACTGCCCACAATCCAATATTCTTTTCCTTAATATTGTCCTGTGTATGTAGGGTTGCCATTTTTGCAGTTTGGCCCTGAGAATCCCATAGACCAAAATGGGAGTCTCACACTTCTCAAACTATGAGAAGTGGCAACCCTATGTGTATGACTGCTACCCACCCTAACAATCCTCCATCTTCAGTTTCTCCATTTATCTTGTCTTAATTGAACCAAATTCTAGTTATCTTTTTTGAATCACAAATTATTTATATTATTGACATCAAACCATTTCTCCAATTTATCAAGCTCATGCTGTGTATTTTTAGCTTATTTTTCAAGGTATTTCTGAACAATTCCTGTGCAGTTCTGATTTCTCTACTTTCTACTCCATCTTCCAAGTCACTAATAGAGATATAGGCTAATAAACCAAAACAAGGAAATAACCAGTTAAGCACTCCACCACAACAATCACTTACAATACTAACATGTACTACAACCAATACACACATACTCATGTCAAACATCCGGCCTAACCCTAACGACTACAAAAAAGAGAAAGGGGGGAAAAAAACCCACAGCCAAGTCCATAAAAATCATAGTTTGCAGGACCAACATTACAACAACATGTACAGCTTATAGGACATTAACAAAATCGAAACAGATTAAAAACCCGCAAAAACACACCAGTAAGCCACACTCCAGTTACATTCACTCCTAAAAATATCCAACATAATTCCCTCCAAAAACAACAAGCATATACCATGAGACAACTACCCAAAGAGAGAACCCAACCCACAAAAAGTAGTATTGTTGTTTAGTAGTTTCTACTTGCCAGAGAAATTACTAAACAACCCAAAACATACCTTCCAAACACAGAATCCAACAAGCAAACTGAAAAAACGGTCACACATATGAAACAATACACAAATCATACAATTTGCAGAACCAACATTACAACAACATCTACAACATATAGGACATTAATGAAATCCAAACAGATTAAAAAACCACAAAAACACACCCATAAGCAACACTCCAGTTACATCCACTCCTAAAAAAATTCAACATCATTCCCCCCCAAAAAAGAACAAACATATACCATAAGAGAACTACCCAAAGAGGAAAAAAACTCTCCACCCACAAAAAGGTACTTGCCAGAGAAACTACTAAACAACCCAAAGCATACCTTCCAAACACAGAACCCAAAAAACAAACAAACAAAGAAGTCACACATATGGAATGAACCCAACAAGCAAACTGAAAAAATGGTCACACATATGAAACGATACCCACTTTAAATATAAATGCAAAAACATCATTGGAATAGATTAACTCATGGCAAATTATTTAAAATGTTTATCGTGACAAATAACTCACTATAAATTGCGATTATTAAATGTATTAAAAACCCACTTCCCATGTGCGCATTAAAATCATACCAAGTGATTCTGTTGCCATGGGTTAATCTACTCTGATGATGTTTTTGCATTTATATTTAAAGTGGGTATTGTTTCATATGTGTGACCATTTTTTCAGTTTGCTTGTTGGGTTCATTCCATATGTGTGACTTTTTTGTTTGTTTGTTTTTTGGGTTCTGTGTTTGGAAGGTATGCTTTGGGTTGTTTAGTAGTTTCTCTGGCAAGAACCTTTTTGTGGGCGGAGAGTTTTTTTCCTCTTTGGGTAGTTCTCTTATGGTATATGTTTGTTCTTTTTTGAGGGGGAATGATGTTGAATTTTTTTAGGAGTGGATGTAACTGGAGTGTTGCTTATGGGTGTGTTTTTGTGGTTTTTTAATCTGTTTGGATTTCATTAATGTCCTATATGTTGTAGATGTTGCTGTAATGTTGGTTCTGCAAATTGTATGATTTTTTTAAAAATTTTTTTAGACTTGGCTGTGTTTTTTTCCCCTTTCTCCTTTTTGTAGTTGTTAGGGTTAGATTGATGTTTGACATGAGTGTGTGTCTGTTGGTTGTAGTACATGTTACTACATTTCTTTCTTTATTGTATCTTTATTGTTGAGGCCACAAGGCCATAACGTTAAAAACATCCCAATAATATATACATGAGAAATAAAACTATACCAAAAAAAACAATAAAAAGTCAAATACATGTTAGTATTTGTAAGTGATTGTTGTGGTGGAGTGCTTAACTGGTTATCTCCTTGTTTTGTGGTGATTGGTTTTGGTTTGTTTCATGCATATGTTACTTAATGTTTTATGTCAATGTTGTAGCTTAATGTTTTTTTAAACCAACATGTTTTTAAATTTAGTTAAGACTAATAGTTGATCTAAAATGGATTCTTATAAGAAGACAGGTTGAAGTTAGCCATTGACTTCAGTGAGATCAGGATTGCACTCTTATTGAATAATTTTTGGCTTGGCATCACAATCAAAATTTACTCTTGTTTGTTTTAAAACAAGAACAAACAAACAACATCCTACATTCAGATCCTTTGTAACTTTACCTAGTAATAATCCAACCTTTCAACTTCTCTGTGAGATTGTCTTGTGGTGTGGTATAATAGGCCTCGCTAATGTCAAGACAGAGCTTGCTCTGCATTTCCTTTGCCCATTAAGGTTTATTTTCATTGGAACTAACTATTGACTTTCAGTGGCATTTGGGCAATTACTGAAAACCTCACTCTAATAGAAGATTAAACTGCTGTGGCATGATTTTTTGGTGTTTTTATTTTTTGCCAAATCCTGTTACCTACTACTTATTGTATTTTCTCTGGGTGCTTACAAATTAACTACTTTATTAGTTTTTCTAACATTTTACCAAGTATTGAATTTAAATTGGCTTGTATGTATTTCCCTGTATCCTTTCCCCACTTTCCAAAATAGGTGATGTTGGCTTGTTCCTTCTACTTTAAACCAAGCAAACATCCTGTTTGCTCCTGTGGAAAGGCTTACTTGAGTAAAAGGCCTATGTAGACTCAAAAAAAAAAGAAGAAAAAGGGGAAAAAAGGTTAGACAGTCATGGAGATATGTAATAATAGTCATGGAGATGTATGTGTGGTCACACTTGGATCAGAATTTAGACACACTAGTAGAGCAATAACAAGAAATTATGCTTTTGCTGCATTGCATCTCCTCTGGGAATAAAGATTCATTGCTTCATTCATTCCACACCTTAACCAGCAATGAATTTTGAAATGGTGGTCTACCGCTTTAAAGTGACATCTAGTGTTTCAATTAGATTGTTTCAATGTTTAATGTGACGGTGGCTTAAAATTAGAGTAGGATACCTTACATAAGTATGAGTGGCACTGATCAGATTGTCAGTGGAAAAAGGAGTATGCATTAAGGTCTTTAAAAATTCAGTGTGAAATTCATGATTTTTAAAATAGAATCAGATAATTGTAGAGTTGGAAGGGACCACAAGGGTCAAGTTGTCCAACCCCCTGCTCTGAGGCAGGGATCCCTTCTGTCTATAGCATTGCAGACAGATGCTGGTCCAGATGGGTTTTGAAAACACCCAAGGAAGATTTCACAACCTCCCGTGGTAACCTATTATTTTGCCAATATGGTTATCTAGTTTTATAATGGCACACTCTGATAATTAGAAAATTTACTTAATGATCTTGTATTGATTAAGATCAAAATTCTAATTGTCAAGGTCTGGATTTGGCCATTATAGCAGTGGAAACCGTTCCAGAATTGGCACAAAACAGTTTTTGGGTTGAGGAGTTACCTTATGGAACGGCTCCCTCTTTGGTTTATGTAGGCTTTAACAACTGGCATATGTGACCATACCCACCCCCACACCTCAGGGCCGGCCTGAGGCATGTGCCACCAGTGCCCAGGCACATGGCCCCGCGGGGGGAGGGACCCCGCGCCGCCACGGACTAGAGACTGACAGACGCCGCCGGTTTTTGGTTTTTTCCCCACCAGGTGTCTCCGAGTCAGTCCCCATGGGGCGGGGGGAGGGGGCGTAAACTTCCTGGGAATCCCTGGCCAGTTATATGCTGCAGAGTTGAGCTGATACAGTCAAGTTGCAGGTAAGTAACCAGCCCCCCTCCCCCCAATTCTAGCGAGTCCTGGCCGGCCTTTGGAACCCTGCAGCAAGGCTTGGCACATGGCCCCTGAAACCCTTGGGCCGGCCCTGCCACACCTGTTGCAAAGAAAGAACAGCAGTTGACCAGAGGCAAAGGGGAATCAAGGAGGACGCAGTGTATGAGGAAAGGTGCAGTGATAATGGAACACCAACACTTCCCCCAGTTTCCTACATGCACTGAAAATGTGACTTATTTTCTTTTATTATATACTAGTAAAAGATTGTGTTAAATGTATGTGTTGTATTGGCTAGACCAGTGTTTTTCAACAGGTGGTCTATGGGCTAAACGCAGCCTGCAAAAGTTCTTTCAATGATGCATTCTACTCCATGTATAGGATGTTAGTACACGGTTGGGAGCCCACCGGAGCCCATGGTGGCTCAGCGCACCTCCCACGCAGCCGCCTCTCATGGGTCCTGTGTGGGAAATACAACAAATGGGCAGGTGTTCCTCCTCACTGTGGTCCGCACATGTGCCGCCCCTCTAGCGATACTCTAGGTTACACCTGCACGCATTACATTGCCCCTTACAGATGGGCAACAGCCCTGGGGGACCCATTGCCCCAAATTTGCCCGCAAGGAAAATTTCCTTTTGTCAACCCATTTCCTGGGTTGACGCCAGGTGTGGCAGCCCCAGGGTGAACATCTGGTGGTCATAGGATAGATGAGCAGGTGAATCTGGGGATGATGGAGGCAAATGTAGGGCAATGTTTTGTTTGTTAATACCCACAGGTTCAGTGCTAATGAAGTTTGTAAAATGTATATTCTTTACTTTGTAATTGTGAACAACAATGTGACCTGGCATAACATCCAATATTCTGTTTTAACTCTGCTACTGATTCCCGCCATTTGGCAAATGAAATACAAGAGGGAGACAGAACAGAAACAGATGTCTAAACATTAGGATTGGAAATCAAGAACTTGCAAGTACACAAATCTAGTCTCTGACAAAGAAACTCTGTGTAACCTTGGGAAAATCACCTAACCCCTCTATACTATTTTTTCCTCCACTACAGAATGGGGATAATATTTATATACCACACAATTTTATCAAATGCCTACTAAACAACCCCAACCTAATAACATATGAAACTAATTAACATGCCGTATTTGAAAAAATAAAAGGGAATAGGCAGAATTTGGGGGAGCAATCTTGTCTGAGATTCTAATCTATCAGACAAATCCTGAGATCTATCCTAGTTTTTATTCCATTTCCAGCAACTTGCCATTGAATTTAATGTGTGTTTGTCAAGTTAAAAACATTAGGGATGGGAATATCGGAATCAGTTCAATAGGATTTGCTTGATTTTGGGGCAAATCATATTGATCCAATGAATCCAATCCTGCCATGGGATGTGATGCGATCCAAAAGGCGCCACTTCAAGGAGCTTTCGGGGAACCCCAGATCTGTTTCCCCTGACTCCTAGCACTCAACTAGGTGCTGGGAAGCAGAGGTGGGTGGGGAGGAAGAGGGGAGGTTTAACTTACATTTTCCTCTTCCAGTGGCGCCAGGCAGAAATAATAATAAAAAACCCAGCGCATACGCAAAATGGCCACCATAGCAGCCATTCTGTGTATGCCCAGCTGCAGGCTGAGTGTGTGCAGACCGGCTGCCACTTTCCAAAATGGTGCTGACGCTGCTGGTGCCAATTTGGAAATTGGCCAAACATGCGCAGAATGGTCATTGTGGCCATTTTGTCCATGTGGAGTTTTTAAAAATTATTATTTCTGCCTGGTGTGGCCCTGAGAAGGCTGCGCCAGGCATCACATGGCACTGCTGGAAGAGGAAAAAGTAAGTTAAACCTCCCCTCTCCTTCCCTATCCAGCCACTTCTGCCTCTTAGCACCCCTGCCTGGTGCCGCACACCTCCCCCGGATCCCTGCCCAGCCACCCACCCCAGCGCTGCTGCAGCAGGTGCTAGGGCGTGCAGATAGGCCTGGACAGGGGTCTAGGGTAGGTGGGTGCTGGGCAGGGGTCCTGGGAGGCAACGACCCCACTAGTCCCTACCCTGTGTGGCCCCTCCACCCCCAGCTCTGCCTCCCCTGAACCCCTGCCCAGCACCTGGGTCCAGCAGGAGTCTGGGGGAGACAGAACTGAGGGCCGAATTTAGATTTAGGTTGTATTGGTAAGAATCCGAACTGATTCCAATCGATATGATCTAAAATCGTATTGAAAGTGAGGTCAATACGATTTTGAACCGATCCCGATTTTCAATAAAATTAGCCCTGTTTTAATATTAATTACTGGATGTTTTAAATTGTTTTTATTGTGTTTTTATGTTGGAAGCTGCCCCGGGCTGCTTTAGCAGGAGGGGCGGGGTAAAAATCTATTAAAATTAATAAATAAAATAAATTAATTTCAACAGGTAGCATTTGCGAAAGGGGGAGAGATTGGCCATCAAGGAAAAAGTAGGAAAGTTGCACTGGGGAGTTTACAATCTAATGAATATAGGCTGAGACTAAAATATGTCTATGCTTTCAAATGATTTCTTCTGAAATATGGAATAGTCATTTACCTTTTGTAATGACCAGTAATGAAACCTACATAGCTTAGTATAAAAGATCATGCGCGTTTTGCCTTTTCTTACCAAAATTCAGTATATTATCAGACACAGGCATGTGGGAAAGCTGAATTAAAGAGTCACCCAGAAGTTGCACCAATTGTTACAGATGACACAGCTTAAAAATAGTTTCAAATGTGTGTGGATTACACAGGCACCCACACAAATGACACAGCAAGGAAATATTTTCAGTATTGTATTGTAATCAAATCTGAGACTGATGTTTGATCTAATGGCCTGAGAACAATATGAGAAATGGGGTACTGCTAAGTTTTGTTTCCAATGCTGATGCTGAACTGCTCTCTGTTCTTGGCAAATCTGTTGGAGCTGGCTCCTGGAAGTAGATGTATGCAAAATGTTTACTACTGTATTGAGTAATCCCACTTAGTTCAATGAGACTGCTCCCAGCTAATCAGCGCTTGCAGAATGAGGTCCTTAATCTCTTTGCCTTGTCTTTCTCTATAAAATGGCAATAATATTATTTAGCTCACTGAAATGTTGTCAAAAATGTAACATAAAATGTTTTGAAAGTGAAAATGGGTAGCATGATTAGTTTTAGAGAAACAACAAGTGAGTCTTCTTTTTAAAGTTTGAACTTTGGCAGATTGTCATGGTAGCCTTTCTGAAACTGCTCCAGTGCACTGATGCAAAAGCCTAGTGGAGAGTTCTTCATTGCACCACAGCTTTCATTCCTGGATTGCCCTAGGGGAAGATTAGCTGGGTAGACAATAGACATATCACTCCATCCTGGCTGAAATTCTAACCAGAAGTGGTGGCGTTTTTTATCTTGCGTGTCGGGAATTGAGTTTGAAAAGAAAATAATTTTATTAACCTTTTGATTATTTTATCTCTTCTTATTAATAATAGTTCCTTCTTGTAGAGATCAATGACCACAAAAGAAATGGTGCTTGGTTTGTGCAGTAGCAAAGAGGCAAGAGCACAGACACCAGCGTCATGATTAAGTCGACAAGAAGTTCTGCTGGAAGTCTCAACAAGAGAGGGCTGGAGTAGGTTACAGAGAGTGAACTACCTTCTCAAGGTCATAGGGGCACCAACCAGGTTGGGTACGAGGCACCTTCTTAGGATAGTGAGGGGGAGCTTGAGCGTACTGTAGCCATTCTGAGGATAAATAGGAGCCATCTGTCATCAGGGCTGTCACTCCGACTCCTTTTATTAGGATTGAATTCCCATTGCCAAATAATGGTAAAAATAAGGTTTGTGTAGCAGAGGTGGCAGCAGTAGTGGTTGCCATGTGAGGGACTAAGCCCATTTTGCGGAAAGTATTGATGTGCCCTTCTCTTTCCTTGTGTTTCCTCTCTTTCCAGTCTGTGGCAAACGTTATAAGAACAGGCCAGGTCTGAGCTACCATTATGCTCACACTCACCTAGCCAGTGAAGAGGGGGATGAAGCTCAGGAGCAGGAAACACGCTCCCCACCTGTACACAGAAATGAAAACCACAAACGTGAGTAGTACTTTATTGCCTTCTGTTTTCTTTTCTTTTTTTCCCTTGCCATCTCTTCCCTCGCCACTATTTCTTGTTTCAGCAGTTGCTACAATTATTTTGTTTCTTCGTGAGTGACTGGGGGCTGGGTTTTTCATGGAGCTAATCAACTGCAGCTCACCTGGTGCTGAGCTCAGCTAGTCAAAAATTCAACTCCTACCCAGCATTAACTCTGCAGCAGGTCACTTTTCCATCACTGCTCCCATGGGGAGAACACGGTGAGGAGAAAAGAGAAAGGGAGGGATGCTCAACCTGTCCAACATCAAACAGACTCAGATTAGTTAGTGTGGAAAACAAGAAAATATGCAAAATCACTACTGTGGAACTGGTCTCTCTTGTAATAGTAGTGCAGAAGAATCAAGACTATATCAGCACTGGAACTAATACTGAATTTTGTATTACATTTTAGGTCCTTTTCACATGTGGGTGGGGGCGCTCATGTGAACACCGCGCTGTGCGGGTGTGTGGTGCGTCCGTAGGAACACTACCAGTGGTGAGTGGGGGTGCATGCGTGCGTGCTCCCACGCTCCTCCCATCTCCACCCACCTCCACCCATCACTCACACACAGAGAAATGGGCGTCAATGCTGGTTGCTTCATGGGTGGAGATGGGGGTGCGCCTGTGGGAACGACCCCACCTCCACCTGCTGCCAGCGCCCCACCACCCACCATGGCCTGTGTGAAAAGGGCCTCAGTCTCATGTTCAGATAGTTATCCAAATAATATTTGCAACCAGAACAGAGATTTACAGATTCATTTTTCCAGTTTTTAGCTGTTTGGTTATTTAGCTACTTCATTTCACATTACTGCACATGCAAAATAACTGGAATAAGGTAGCCAAATATCTGGACAACCAAATAAATGGCAGGGGGAAAGCTCCCCAAGAGGAGGACGTCTCTCTCCTAATCCCATCCCAGCATTAAATAGAAGGCTCTTTCTGCTATAAAGCAGTGTGGAGCCACTGAGAGCAATGCAAGGAAGGAGCAGACCTAAGTGACTGGAAACTGGTGCTGGTGGAAGGCTTCTTAAGCTGGGAGGCAGCACTTTTGAATGGCACTAATGCCTCAATAGAGTCTTTGTAAGCGAAGTACTACAGGAGTGAAAATTATGCTACTGCTTTATCCTCATAGCCTTTGCATGGCAGCCCCTGGCCAAGGAGAACCAGGAAAGAATTTCCCTTTGACCCATCAGTGCCATTTCCTTACTGGCCACAGTGGCCAAGCGATGATCCCCGCCCCATCTCCATGCAGCGCTGAATGTGGTGCTGCCCATTTCACCACCACATGGGTTCTTGTGAATGTGCTGGTCCAGCGAGAGCAAAAAAACAGGGACTGGGAATGAGATTAATGGAGAGCACTTATCGCTCAGTCACGGGACTGGCTATATTTCCCCTTCTGTTGTTTGTTTGTTTACAGCCTTGAGCTCAGATCTCAAATCTTCCCTTCTTTCACTTAGCAATATTTAATTTATGCTGCCATCCATCTTCCATGTGAATGCTAATTGTCTATGTTGCTAATACACAGTCATTAACCGGTCCCTTTGTACAGAGGGATGGTGGGGAGCCAGAGCATCAGATCCTTCCTCTTCCCTAACTACTTCTGGGTATGTGATATGAATTAGATTTGACAGGTCTGCAGTGTCGCTGGGTCTGGGCTTCAAGAATCCTCTCTGCATGAGTTGGGGGGGGTGGGGGAATAGGAGGGGGATGTTAATCCAAACAGCTAATCCGCAACCTACTGAATGAATAAAAGGGCCAGAAGGACAGTAAATAGCAGACATTGATTATTTCTTTAGAAATATAGGATAGGAATGAAAGCAGTCCAATTTTTTAAAGGCAAAACAAACCCAGAGCAGCCGTTTGGAATCTGTAGGGCTGTGGGAAATGTGGCAGTGAGACACAGTCAGATTGCTGCAGTATGAACTTCTTGCCATTTCATCTCCTCTACCTTTCCCATGTCTCCTGTTCAGTTACTCCTCATAGCAACACCTGTGATAACAATGGACCTGCTGATGTGGTAGGAGCCTCTTTAAAACAGAGCCTCTGCCAGAGTCAGTTATTCATTTTCTGACCGGTGCCAGCTCCACAGCTGATGGTCTCTCTCTCTCTCTCTCCTCCTATCCCCACCCCCTCTGTCACTTGAAAGCCATGTCAGATGACACAGAAATATATTTTCCAGGGACTGAAAATGGATTTATGTAGGAGCAGCCTAATTTGAACTGACTGGCTTCTAATGGGTTTGTGTCATAGAACAACAAATAACCCAAGTTGAATGTTCCGTTTTCACTACACCTCTCCTTTGTCTCATCATTCTTGTAGTGAGTTTTATTTATTTACATCTCTGTTTCATGTTGTCTGACTCACTCATGTATAAGTTCACCCCTTCTCAGTTCACCCTCTTTGACCTTTCCCTGAAGGAACCTGTGTTCCTTAAGTCTAATACAGACTGACCATGCTGCTTTAGATGTCCTGCTCATACATGTCAGCTCACTTTGTGATGGATGTTCCTTTTCTTTCCAAAGACCCAAACTTGCCTCAACCCCACAAAGACTTGTTATGGGTGTACTGTCTCTCTCCTATTGCAAATATCTGTCATGGATGGAATCATGGATTCTTTAAAATTAAAAATCAGCTTAAAAATAACCTCAATCCTGCAGTAAAACTAAATAGTTCCACATTATTTTGAACTTCCTCTTCTGTTGCCTTTTTCCTTTGCAATTTGGTATTGGCGGGATGAGAGTTGTGAGCCTAGGTGAAGTCCATGAATCTGCCACTGAACACATGTTGCAATATGCATAGCATCTCAATCTACAATTACATGTCCACTCATGGTGCAGCTGATGCCTGCAGATTTTGGGGGCTTCCAAAGGAAGGTATTTATTTGTGTTCATTCATTTGATGTTGTAAAATTCACCTTGTTCCTTGTGCCTATCCGCAAGGAGCAAACCTTCCTTTCTCTTTAAACGGTGCTTTACTAAGCATGTTAGAGAGGTTTAGATGGCATCCTACTTTGTGAAACTTTAGAATATTGCTCAGAAGAGTGAGATCTAATAGCATT
Source organism: Sphenodon punctatus (assembly GCA_003113815.1). Classification (NCBI taxonomy): domain Eukaryota; kingdom Metazoa; phylum Chordata; class Lepidosauria; order Sphenodontia; family Sphenodontidae; genus Sphenodon; species Sphenodon punctatus. The sequence goes on along the minus strand of QEPC01009912.1, from coordinate 1,783,452 downwards.
GGCTAAAGTTACACATAGCGTCAGCGTTCTCTGTTCAGACTTCATGTCCACAAACCACTCTGCCAATGAACATCACTTCTGACCTGTACGGCTCTCTGCTTTTCCAGACCTAGATGCCCTACATCTTTGCTAGGCCTGCAGAACACTTTGCTAATGCTATTGCAGTCCAGAGTACTCCCAGAAGTCTGCTAATGTGGAGAATTTGGCCTATAAAACCACCTGTTCTTCCAGGGTATCTATTATCTGCCAATTGCACTGAGGTGTATGGCAAATCCTCACTAGGGAGACCAGCCAATACCATTTGTGTATTCTAAGCATAATTTGATATCCAGTCTCCAGAGATGAAAAATTAATGCACACATCCCACTGGGCCTCCAAGCTGTCCTCCCTCTCCCCCATGCAGTCTTTGAAACATTTTTATTTCCATCCAAGCAGGAGGCTAGAGATGAATAAATAAAGAAAGGCAGCATCTCAGTTGGAGATGAACTGTTTGTTCCTCTCAACAAGCAGCAGTCTTTTGGAAAGCTACACCAGGTCTCTTTCTCTGCCTCAGTGGTGTTCCTTACTGGACTGTTGGTAGGAGGTACGTTTGTATGCAGAGATACTCTGACACCTTCGTTCCACAGAAAGTACTGCAGCAGGTGTCTTTTCTCAGAACAACTGCTTGTCTTCCCAAATAGATATGACCTTAGATTATTCCATAGTTCTTTTTCTTCTTTTACTGATGTCACCGTCTGGGTAAGTTGCTGCAGAGTCAGGTTTGCCGGGGCATTGCAACAGAATCAGACATATGTCTGCCAGGTGATCAGTTAGTGCAAGCATCTTAGCCAGAGGGTCACGTGAGCGTGGTCTAGGCAGCGTGTAGGTCAAGAACTGGAGATCAGATAGCATGAGCATCTTAGTCAGAGAGTCAGGTAAGAGTGTTGTCTTGGCAGAATGTAGGTCAAGAACTGGTGATATCAGATAGTATGAGCATCTTAGCCAGAGGGTCAGACGGGAATGTGCTCTTGGCAGAATGTGACTCCAGAACTGGAGATCAAGTAGCATGAGCACAGGAGTCCAAGGAATGAGAAGCTATAGCAGTTAGGAGTGAAGTGGAGAGCAGAAGGTGTAGGCAGGTGGGGTCATGGTGCAGAGACAAGGGAGGTTGTACCAGGAGGGGACTAGTTGGTAATCCACCCTGAGCTTGGCTTCTTCCCCTTATATAGGAAAAGAAGAGGCAGTGTTAGGTACTTCCTGTCCTGCCTTCTGGCGTCAGTACCGGCTCTGATTGGCTGGAGTCATAACTGTCTCCTCGACAAGGGAACAGGTGTCAACTGTGAGCTGATGCTATCCTGGTAGGAGGAATTATCCTGCCTTGCTGGTGTTGTTGAAGAGTTTGTGCCCTTCCTGCTGGTAACTGCCTCCTTGGCTAATGGTAGGAAAGTCGGAGCTTCATCAGCACTGATGGCCATGGGTGACAATTGGATTTTATAAAGGTGTGCATACGTTTTGGTATTTTAAAATTCAAGTTGATGGGATTGGGAACATCAGACTTAAAGCAGAAGTGGTAGTGATTGCTAAAGTGAAGGCTGCAAAGCGGTTTCCATTCTAACCTTATGGATGAAATTTGGCCTCAACTGAGATTTTGCTGTTGACTTCAGTGGAGATGGGGTTTCGACCTTTCTTTTTCAGTTAGTCTTAACTTTCTGAAACTTTTTATTTTGGGGGGAAACTTGAGCAGAAACACTTCAGACATTATACGTTTCATTCTCTACTAAACAATCTGAGGACATAATTTTTGCGACAGCGTAGCTGCTACAGTGGCTGACGGAGTAGCCCACTTTGAGAAGTGACTTTGAAAATTCAAGAGAAGCATGGGGTGAAAACTAATGTGACGGCTCCCTCCACCACCATGGACTTACCTGGGTGGTGGTGGGAGCCATCACTCTGGCCAGGAGCTGGCCTGACTGGCGAATAAACATAATGGTGACTGGGGCAAGGAGATTCACGAATGTGTGTCCATCCAGCCCCCGCGCTGCATGGAGCCGCCTGCCCCAAGGCTGGCAGGCAGCCATGGTGCCACTGGCTGCCTGGAACCATCAGGAGACCCGACTGGGGTAAGTAAAGTGGCTGTTCATTCGTAACAGCATGCTTTACACCTGGTTGGGCAGCCATTCCCTGTGCGGTGTTGGTGCTTAGCCCGGGTTGTGACCTGGGGATGTTCCTGAGTCACAGCCTGGGCTATGTGCCGACACCACCCAGGGAAGGGCTCGAGCTAACATCTGGTGGTGCTTTTTGACCTGATTGTGGCCCATGCTTCCATACGGGTTAAGATGTGGAAATGCGGGCCATCGTCACATCTGAAAACACCCATGGCTTCAATTTGACTGAGTTATTAGCCTTTGAAAATCACCTGCTCTAATACTATCCTTCTCTTAAAAAAGCAAGGCTAGCACATGAGCAAGCCCTCTTCAACCTTTATGGCATATTTGCTTGTATTTTTTATTATGGGTTTTCTCTTTCACTTTCATGCTTCGTTCAGCAAGCAGATATGAATCCATTAAAACCTATGCTGTTTGTCTGGATTTGCAATCAGGCAGCATGACTTCATATATCCTTTCATGGTGGCAAATTTCATCTGCAAAGACTTTTCAGACATGGGTTAACATGCGCATAGAAGCACATGTTTGCGAGTGTGAATGAGTGTGAAACTGCACTTTGAGTGAGAGTGAAGTTGAACTGTACCAGGGATAGCTCCCCTAAGCGCTGTGCCTCTTGCAGCACAATCTCGCCCTAAGCTTCCTGGTATAACAGGATGATGCAAGTTAGATCGTCTGTGTGGACAGTTTCATGCAGGGCAGACCATCTCTTTGGAGAATCAATGCCACCTATTTCCCCCAGCTTGTGTGTCCGGGAAGGAGTTTGACAGTTTTCTCTCAGTCTAATTTGAATTTTCTGAAAAGCAAGGATAATTTATAGGCATGAACAGCACATGTGTGTGTGAGTGACACAGAGACTGTGTAAGTGTAGGAAATGGTGCTTTAATTTGTGTGAGCTCCACTTGGCCTGTCCTTCAGCTCTCCTATGTTATCCCATCCAACCCACACCTCCATCGTGCACTGAAAACAGGCAGGTTTGTGCAATGAGCCTTTTCCTTTAGCAGCCCCCCATCCGACCCCCGTGACTTTCTTCATTTCTCATTAAATACTGGGAATAAGCCAGGCGGAGATGGATGCATCTCAAGCAGGGAATCAATCTCTCATTCTATTAGAAGAATGTGGCTTTTCCTGATGTATATCTTCTAACAGCTGTTTTTTCCTCTCCCCACCCCTCACTTATATATTTTTAAAAATTTTAATGTCTTGTTTCTTGAGTCCATCTATTCTTTACAAACAGATTTTGAACTGCAAAATAGGGGACAGGCTACAATTCTTTACACTTGAGAGATGAAGTAATAACAGGTGGCAAGACCAGAGGCAGCCAGAGCCTAGGATTCTGGTTGCCATGGAAACATGTCAGACCTGCAGAGGGATGAGATCTGTCAGCAGTAGGGAGGAAAGGAGAGCGAGAGAAGCACAGGGGCACTTACCCTGTAGGTTCAGATAGTATGTCATCCAGCCCTCCAAGGGACGAGAACCTGAAGTAAGCAGCATGGGTTATTGTCTGGCTCCAAACGGAATCTGCTGCCAAATGTTGGAGAAAGATTTAAACAGCGGGGAAGAGGTTTGGAAAGAGGAAGGGAAAATCTGGGCCTAGGTTTCAAACAAAGATGCATGTACAGTTTTCCTTTGTTCTTTTTTTTTTTCCCCATTGCAAAATATATGGGCTTAAAACATGGATATGCTGGTTACTGCTGTAACTACTGCCGTATCCCATGGAGTTTCTGGCCTCAAAAAGATGCAGAGGCCACAAAATTCCATTGAATGATTTCTACTGACTTCAGCAGGCTATAGATCCAGCACAGAGTGAATATCCAGGTAACCGAAGCATCAGGCTGCCCATTTCCCTTCTGACTGGCATCCATCTGAGTGTGAGCAACTTGCTTTGTTAATTTAAAAACAAGCAAAACAGCAGCACCAACAAAGCTTACTAATAAACTTTACACCGTGGACCTGATCCTCCCCTTCTCTGACAATTGTGTAGCCTTTTTGCAGCTGGACGAAGTGGGTGTAGAACACTGCCAATTCAGCAGCCATCACCCACAACATAGTGGCATTTAACATTGACTTTGCATTTCTGTTTGCAGAGGTGGAAATGCATATAAACATTGTAAGGTGGACAAGAAGCTGATCCAAATCAGCCCTTTATTTTATTTTTTTTAAGTGTTTTGAGCTGCAGCCATTTAGGACTCTGAAACCCTTCACTAGATTTGTGAGAACTTCTTTGGCTTCAGTCCATATGCACTGAGACCCTAAGTTTCATTTGGATTTATCACAGTTTGAAGTAGCTCAGAAGGACACCATTTTGGGGGGACTGAAATGAGATTTTGCAAAAACAAAAATTTCCATCAAAATCTCAGTTCCCAATATCATCTCGGCTGTATTGAGAACTTCTCAGAACTAAATAATGTCTCGATCAAAATTTTGTTTCTTGATTTACCAATAATTTGCTTAGTGAGATCCTGTTTACCGCTTTGCTCTTTACTGTTTTGCCGTCCATTTAAAATCCCGAGAGATAATCCCGACACAATACTGCCTTTCTTCCACTCCATTTTCCCCTTGTACTTCCTTGTCACTCATTGGCTGGCACACAGATTCCTTTACAAATCTGCAATCCAGTTGCAGATTGGTCAAAGCAAAGGGAACAACACAGAACAAGAAGTCTGATTGGAAGCACTGGAGTGGAGATTGAGGAACATTGCGAGGAGGTTAAGGGGTGGGCTATTCAGTGATTGGCTCAGAAATAAGGGGGTTTAAAACCTGGAAGTAAAATGGTACCCTCGGCAATGCGGTAAGTGGTACACGATAAATGGTAAGCAGAAAGTTGGTAAATCGAGATGGTATCTTGCAATATTATGTTCAAGAAATCATATCGTGTCGGAAAATTTAAGGCCAAATCATATTTGCATAAATAATTATGATGTGCAAGATTTGGGGCCTGCTTCAGTGGTAGGACTTTTGGAGCTTTTTGCTGTCTCTGATTTCTTTTTCCTTTTGTCCAGGGCTACGTGCAGTAGTTTGATGTATTTCTTTTTTCTTTTTCTAGTTTTCATTTCACCAAAGCTCTCGCTAGGGATGAGCCATAATAACTTTGGGGAACCTAGACACTAGGTTCTCTGTCTGACTTTGGTACGCACTTCTGTGTGATCTTGGAGAAGTAATTCAATACTCAGTATTCATCTCTCCTACTCTGAAATGGGATGATAATCATTCCCTACTTCAGAGTTGGCAGCTTGAGGCTTAATTATGGTCCGGTCACTCTTCCATGGAATTTTCATTATGGAAGGAAGCTATAAACAGTGGGGCTTCCACAGCAAGATTTATAGCCACAGAATCCTGATGCACCATACTCAGCCACAAACAGACAGACTCATTTAGTCCTTTCACCAGTTGTGTGCATCTATCTATGGTGGCCAATAGTTCCAGACAAACATGCTTTTCTTCTCCCTTAGACCAGGCATCTGGTCTAAGGCCACTTCCCCTGTGCCTTAGACCAGATGCCTGGCCTGTGGAAGTGCCCAGGGTTATTTCTCTGGCTAGTCAGAAACAAGCTTCCTGTCTGAAGAGCACAGCCTTTTCCCTGGTAACTCCCCTCCTGAGCTTAATGCTCAGCCTTTTATAGCCCTTCCATCCAGCTGGCCATCCGTTTTTTTCTGCTGTTCCCTGCTGGGACCAATTAGCCAAGAAAGCTGAAGTTAATGATCCTCCTTTTAGGATCAGTTTTGTTTATCCCAGCCCATACTCTGGGATTGATCCTGCAAGAATTCTGCTACAGAGGCCTTCAAAAGTAAGCAATGAAACTCCTTTTCAGACATGATCAGGTCCTAAATATTTGCAATGCAATGTAGCGTATTTGGCAGAAAGACAAAAAAGATCTGCACAATCTAATGGGAAGATGATGGTACAGAAGCAGGAAATTTCATTATACAAATAAAAAGTGCCACTTTAAAGGCACAAACTAAATAAATTTTTAAAAATAGAAAATATGTTTTTTCTTTAATCACTTTAATCACTTTCTGGTTTAGGAATAATATAGCAGCAGTATTGGGTAACACATTTTAGGAAAGTGTAAAGCTCATGCTGTTCCATTAAAGCAGTTGGTAAGTCACCCAGCGTTAGCAAAACTATTTAGGAGAATGCCAGGGGGTAGCCAGAAACTACACTGGATGCTTAGGAATGATTTGGAGCTCAATATACAATAGACTTAAAATGAAAATGGTCAATAGAAATCACTTGTCACACTGTGTAATTTAAAATATGTCCCATGGACTACTGCCAGTGTAAATTTCAAGCCAAGTTCAAAAGAGAGGAGAGAAGAGGGAAAGGGACACACTTGATGTTCTTTAAGTAAACAAGGTTTCTAACCTACCTGCAGCCCAGAAAGGACCAGATGGGGCCATCATTTCCAATAACTACTGTGATTTCTGCCTTGGAGGCTCCAGTATGAACAAAAAAAGTGGCCGGCCAGAGGAGCTGGTTTCGTGCTCAGACTGTGGGCGTTCTGGTAGGTGAATTTTTCTTGCAACTTTTTAGGACTAATGAACGTGGGTGTTTGCTTTTATGCCCTTTGGTCATTTCTAGAGGATGGGTGAGTGGGGTTGGAGGGGTTTACTTATTAACTTTTTAGTTGTGTGTGTGGATGGATGAGAGAGTTTTTTTCTCCAACACAATTTTGGTTTCATGTTTTAAAGGTTGTGGGCTAATAAGACAACCTACAATGATTTAATGAATGTATTGGATGCCATGGACATATGTATGCAGACTTGATCTTACTTAAATGAAGAGGGGAAATCCTATGACAATATTAAAGGAGGAGCTTTGTCTTCAATGTCGTAATTACGAATGTAAATTGCTGTCAAGATTTATGAAACTTGCATGATGCGCATTTCCATTGATTACACATTTCATGCATTTCTTCATACAAAAAAGAAAGAAAGAAAGAAAGGAAATTATGGGGTAGGGCTGGGGATAGCTGTCAAGAATTATCTCTTTACAAGATGACTATCATTAACTTTGTTAAAGAGGTTTTTATTTCACTGTTTTCTTTCTCTCTCTGTTTTTAAATTTAGGCCATTGCGTCTTTTCCCATCCTTAAGCTATTTTAATTTCTGGGTTGTTGGGCTGTTTTGGGGATTTTTTTGCCCAAATGAGCTTTTTATTTTTAATTGGGAAGGGCACAGGGGTCTTTAAACACCAGTATTTACTTACTTATTTATTTACGGCCATAAGCCAAACAAAAAACATCAATATACAATTTAAAATCCAAATTATGTGATTTTTTTGTGTGTATAAACCTAATTAAAAAAAGAAACTTCAGACTTTGAGACTTTCAAAACTGCTGCTGCTTCTGCCCTTTATACACTGGAAAGCTTTTGTTACATACTTGCTGAAAGAAATACCATATAAAAACAAAGACCTAATCCTGTTGCCATTCCCACTGACATTAAAAGCAAAACTCTCATAAAAATGAATGGGAGCAGGATTGAATCCTTGAAGACAAAAATCCTCTATGCTTTTTCTAACCTTTAAAGATTACCCGAGTTGTTTACATAGACCATTAGAGGATCAAAGAGTAACCTTTTACTTCTTTGGGTACTTGGTTCTTTCTGAACACTCTGCAGCTGCTAGCATGACTTTTCTTGTGATTTGTGTTTGTTTTACAATAATTGAGGTAGAAAACTAGCATTGGCTACAGTGCCATATTGGCAAGTGGTTAGCCAAGCCATAGGTGGTGTTTCTCAGGTTAACCTGTTTCAACATGCCCCATTCTTGCACAGTGACTGAAATCCAAATACTGTCATGTAGGTGATCATAATCTTTATTTACCAGCAGAATACAATACAGAAATACTCATTCCATGGCTTCTTAATTGTACAGTGTAGTAGATTAGCAGACCATATGTAATCTGTTTATGGGCAACCACAAAAACCCTCCACTTGAGCACAATCCATTTACAGATTTATCATTCACCTTTCCCTATCATTTAAGGGGATATTGGTTTGTGCAGTAGATCTGTGAGGAAGGTGAGTAGGGTGCTGAACCCACACATAGCTCTGTAAGTTATAATATTCATGATGCGTGGATAGCTTACTTTTCTTAGTTAGAAAGTAAATTTTCTTTCTAATACAGGAAGAACAATTAGTGTCCTTTTGTGTCTTCCCCATATGCATTCAATAAAGTGAGTCTCATTATGATTTCCTTCTTTGGGAAAGAAGGATTTGATTCTATATCATAGGAATTTCAGTATATTTGTCCCATAGCTGTTTTCTTCAGGTACAGAATGTCATGCTAGTTAGAAGAACATCTAAGTAACCAGACAATCCCCATGCAATAAAACATGAAGATCTCATTTCCCCAGGTATCAGATTCAAGAGGCATATTTCCCGACATTTCTTGAAAAGGGATTCCAAGATCCTTATCATAAATTACATGACATGCTAGAATTAGAAAAAAAGTTGAAACTTCCATTTTGCAGGCTTCAGTATTTGACTTTTATTTCTAAGTTTCTTTCTTTTTTGTTGTTGTTTTTCCTGATGTTGTATGCTCAAGACTCTTTACTTATTAATGAAAAGTTGGAAGACTTTTGAACTTCCTACTTTCCCCCCAGGCAGATAAGTTATGTTGGCATTTTTACCTGCTGGGTTGTGTAGATTTCTTTTTTAAAAAAAGAGACGTACCTAAGTTATTTAAGAGAGTATTTTATTCTAATTTAGCCTTTCAAACGTTTCCCCCTAAATTTTCCTTCACTTTAGGGTCAGGGGAAGAAAGAGATAAGGAGTTTTTTTAAAAGGCACTGGAAGACTAATGGGTTATTATTATCATTCTACCACAGTAAATTTGTGACAGTTGATGTCAAACTGAAGGACAATCATTGTACTTAGAGCTAACAGCTTCTAATTACTTGCACTGTCTGAAAACTTTAAAAAACTGATATAAATAATAAAAGAAAAGACTATTTTTTGTGTGTTTTTGAAGAGAGGAAAACAACATTAACCCTTTCGCTGCCATAGCTACGGGCATCTGTGTTATTGTAATTTCTTTTTTCTTTAAAAGAGAAATCAACCCCTTTTTGTTTTCCTTGTTGTTATTGCAACTACTTTGCTATGTTGTGACTGATGCACGTTGTACACCTAGGTATACATGATTGATATCTCTTTAGTCTGAATTGCTTAATAATATTGATAAAATAATTATGATGCCTGTTGCTTAACCCATGTGCTGATATATTCATCATACATGTCAGCTCATTTGGGAAGAGAAGGCAGGAAGGAGGAAGCAGCGACAGCACGCACTACGGAGGACTTGTTCGGTTCCACATCGGAAAGTGACACCTCGACTTTTCACGGCTTTGACGAGGATGATTCAGAAGAGCCTCTCTCAAGCCGAAGAGGCATCCGTGGCAGCAGCTCCCCCTCTGCAGATAAAAAGGGTGGCTGCTAAAATAGCTGAACAGACACACAAACTCTCTAAGTGATTTCATGTCCTTTTTACTATTATTATAATTACTACTAATTTTTTTTAAAAAATTAGACCCTTTTCCCTTTTGGGTGTGTACACTGAAAGCACAAATGTATAAAACTGTAGATAACTACTTTGAAAAAAGACAGAAAGCTTTGATTATGTTTTTATTTTTCAATTCTAGTTTGTTTTGGGTTTTTTCCTCCTGTCTTTCTCTTGGAAACCTGAAATGTGAATTTATTTTCCCCTCCCCCTCAAATGAGCAGAGTTGATTTTTTAATATATATCCGCAAACCATTAAAATGCAGAGGGGTTGGATACCAGAAAAAAACAACTCAGATAGTGTTTTTAAAAAATATTATTATTTATATATTATATATATTGTTAGAAAACGAAGGACTTTTTAAATAAATGAAAAAGCAATGGACATCTACTTGATAGTCTAACTGTATAGAAAACCACTGTGGGATGATGGAATGTTCCAGATGGAAAGGAAACCTTTGTTGTGATGACTTCTGCAATGTGAGATTTTGCACTTAAATGTAGCACATGGAGTTTGTGACTCCCCCTCTCATACTTCTGCTCCTCTCACCTTTTAAGAGCTTGGAAATGCAAGCAACTCTGAAGAAGGGTATGACATTAAGGAACCTATTTCCATCCTTCCTCTGGACACCTTTGCACTCATTAGAGAACTCCTCAGTCCTTTCCCACTCCCAACCTGTGCATCTTTTCTTCACTCCGTGCTGCTTTTTTTCTCTTCTTCATCTTTCACCTTGTGGATAGCAGTTTCCAAGCACAGGGATTGAGCATAGATGGCAAGTCACAGACTCGGCAAAGAAAAAACAATTAGAGGATGTGAATCATGGAAGAAATGAAAAGGAAAAATACCTCACCTTTTTTTTTTTTTCTTCTTCTTTTAAAAAAAAATCCTATTATATATTTTTTGTGTGTCACCCAGATTTTTCTTTATCTGTAGTGTCTTGCAAGGCACTTTGTTTTGCTATTTGAAAGCTCCTCCTGAAATAAACCAAAGCAATACTCACTAAAGTCCTGAGGGCAATGGAGAAGAGAGAATCCCTCATCCGCCGGCTGTCCTAGAGACAAGGAGTCGAGCAGCAGCATTCACAAGGTATGTCCCAAATGAAGTGTGTTTCAGTCTTTGTGAAATCTCTGTGCATCAGATTTGATTGAACTTTTCTAGAGGAGTAAATTCTCTCTTTCAGGTGTGATGTTTCATGTATTTATACCATTGACATCACACTTTTAAACTATGAAGACTGGAATTTGCTCTCAAATACCCTGGTGCAAACTTATAATAACACTGTTGGCATCTGGAATCTATTAAGAACCTGGTCCTAAGATTGTAGAAATCCATACTGCATAAAGTTTCACACCAGACCTGTGTTTTTGTATCTAGTTCTTAGTAGTTTGTGTGGGAATTACGTATACATGAGGACAGAAAATCTCTTGTAAGGCTTCTCCATTTCTTCTCCTGTTACTATTCTGCAGGTCTGTGCTTCTATTGCTGTGTCAAGTCACATTATAAATTGATCAAATGTCAGATCAATGGTATTTTGACTTAACAATGTCAATAAAACATGAACTTTAACTGATAAAAACATTTGCCCAGTCGACAATCATTGCATTTTAGCTGAAAAAATACATGGATGAGAATTCTATTAGATTATGTTTACAGTCTGCAGTATGTGAAACTCTCTTTATTAATTGAAAGGTACAGATTCCATTTTGGTTCTGGTGATGAGCCACAAGATGAGAGTTCTCTGTGTTTCCACTGTCACCAAAATCTATGAAAGCGTTTATAGTCCTGCAGTGTGATTGTTTTCCTCATCCCTTATTATATTTGAATATATGTATACAAAATATTTACTTAAATCTACAGATTTAAATTTGAAGGCAGTCAGGGTGACTGATAGTAGACTCAGGAATGCATGGAGTTTTCAAGTATAATAGATGCATTTGATCAAATTCTCTCCTCACCAGTAATAAATTATTAAAATTATTATTACTATTATTATCCCCATCCTTCTTGAATTTGACATTATACCAATGAAATCAGTGGAATTTATGTCTGTAACTGAGAGCGGAATCTGGCCTAGTAACTGCCACATTTTAAGTTGACACTATGAACTTCATAGTGTTTTGTAAACAAAGTAGGGGTTTCGTAAAACCTAGTAGCAATGGAAATGTTCTCATGTATTTAATGCAATGTCATTTAAATTATTCTCCCAATCCCATTGTTTGGGGTTGTTTCCGCCTTCCTGCTAGTGTATAAGAAATGGGGACAGATGATAAGCAACAGTAATAATAGTGCTTGATACTTATAGGATCTTTCATAAGGGGAGCGTAAAAAGATTCAGAAATTTTAAATGATTAATACAACATTGCTATGAAGTATGTATGATTAATAATCCCATTTCACAGATGGGGAGACCAAGGCCCTTTTCACATGAGCCGCGGTGGGTGAAGGAATGGGTGTGCGCCAGTGGCAGGTGGAGGTGGAGATGGGTGTGCAGCTGTTCCCACGGGCGCATACCCATCTCCACCCACCTCCACCCATGGAGCAATTGGCATTGGTGCTTGTTGCTCCATGCATGGGTGATGGGTGGAGGTGGGTGGACCACAGGAGTGCACACGCACCCCCACCCATGGTGTTCCCACGGGTGCCCACCCATCCCTCCCGCACCCGCTGCGGCATTCACATGGGTGCCTCCCAACTGCACACGTGTGCGGGGTGGGGCGGTGACCATGTGAAAAGGGCCCAAGACGCAAAAGGATTAAAGCCATCATATTCAAATTTGGGTGTCTAACCTTTGGTGTGAGAATCCATATTTAAGCATCATAAATAGAGTAAAAATATAATTCTTTATTAGGATATTAGCTATTTGCCATAATCCAGTCCAACATATTATAAATCTAATAACATTCCATATTAGAATTATGATTAAAACAAATACAAAACAGGACACAATCATATATGAATCCATATTAGTAACAGTTACAAATCCACTCTATTCTATTCCTCAATAATAATTCAAATCCTAAAATGGCTGTATCATAGATTTTTTCTTTTGCAAAACTAAAAGAAAAAACATAGTCAATGCTTTCAGAATATAAGGCTTAGACAGTTAGACACTGATAAAAGAAAAATAGTTTTCTGGGTTACAGACAAAAAAGATTCAGGACTAAGCAAAGGTTGAATCCATACTTCATGGAGATTCTCATAGGCCGTTTTTTACACGGATGCTCCCCGCTCCCCCCCCAGAGGCTGGGTGTGCGGGAGGATGTTTGAAGTGTGGGGGCACCGGTGCGAACAGCATGGGCAGTGGGTGGGGGTGCGTGCACGCTCCCGACACCCACCCCCATCTCCACCCATCACCCACCCATGGATCGATTTGGAACTACGGAGGAGGCTCCGTGGGTGGAGATGGGTGTGTGCCTTTAGGAATGGGCACCCGCCCACCTCCACCCACCACACCCTTTCCCCCTCCCCAGCCATCGCTGCCTGTGTAAAAAGGGTCATAGTCTTAAAGTATAGTCACTTTGAGCTATCCTCTCAGTCACAACTGCTGAATCCAGCAACTGAAAACGACTCAGAGTTAAGAGTCTTCATAGATGGAAATTCTGAATTTCTTTTAAGTAAGGCTCTAATTCAACAGTGAATTTTACTAGTGGATACCAGTTTGTTATTCTGTTATTCTTAATCTTTGCTAAATCATCTTGTTTGGTAATTTCCCACAGAATGAATCATATAAAAATAGCCTGCTTTTCAAAAGCGTGCAGCACCTGCAACACCCTTGGGACTCCTTATGAATTTTACATGAATGAGAACAAACTAAAAATAAGCAAACGTTTCAGCATTTATGTCCGATTTGACCTTGTTTTTATAATCACAGTCAAATCGGTGTGATTATAAATCATTTGGGCTGTGATCCATAAACCAAATTGGTCCCATTGAAGCCCAGAATGGAACTACTCTGGAGTAAATGGTTTGTGGATCACAGGTGGCCTTGGTGGAGAGCAAGTGATTGGTTAAGAGAAGGGAGAATTTGAAAGGAAGCTTTGTCGGGATTTTTGTTTTGGTTGTTGTTAGACTTTAAACCAGAAAGGTTTTCTGAAGGGTTTAACCAATATGTTATAAATTCTCAGGGGAACAAGGGGAACAAGTTCAGGTTTCTTGCTTGGAGCACCAGAATTGAAATCTTTCTGAAGTGTTTCTATTTTCACTTTAAATATTTCTCTGTTACCTGTCAGAGCATACATTTTGGATCATTAGAGGTTTCATGGGAAAGTTTTGCAAAATTGGAATGGTTGCCGGAATTCTAGTCGGAATTCTAATCAAAATAACTTTTTGATTGGAATTCCAATCTATCAATTCTGCAGATGTGCAAATGGCTGCCATCATGCAGCAAAATAGCGACCGCAGTACAACAGTTTAAGTCCCCTTATGAAAGTACTGCACTATGGTGGCCACCATTTTGTTATATACACAAAATGCACAAACTAAAAATTGGACCAATCCAGACACCTTGTTCCACTTAAAAATGGAAAGGTGGGTAGAATTCCCATTTCAGCTCTAGTTTCAATTTGTGTATTGATGTGAAAGCTCTTCATTGGAAGGACCTGGTCTTCCTTTCTGTGTTAGGAGCACCTAGCACATTATTGAATAGAATACTATTGCTACTGATATTACCACCTAAATAATGTCGCTTTCAAAATACATAAAATCACTGGTAGTTTGCCCCTCCTGGGAACTAAGACATACATCTTAAATACAACCAAGTATATGTAACGTGCGCAGGAAAAGTCAACAAGAAGTTGGTGTATGGTATAAAAATTGCCTGTTAACATTTATTTTCAGAGGTGTACAAAATTCTCAGTAGCTGTTGTTTATGCACCATTGATGTCTGTGCATATAGACACACATTGGGTCAGCCTAGGCCTCACGACTGAAGGAAGGAAGGTGAATTTATTGTGGATAAGGGCACCAAAGTCATATAAAGTCTTCAAGTGTGTTCTTGGAATTGAAATAATGAAGGCAAGGGGAGATCTACAGGTCAGGGTTTAATAGGATATGCAGAACACTCTTTGAGTGGAGTTGGAGTGGAAGGCTGAAGTGTGGGGTCAACAGAGAGAGGAGAGAGCAACTAAGGCAGAGATTCCAAAACTGTGGGTCAGGACCTCAAATATGGATGTGATCTATGGCTGTGATCCAGTTGGAAGTTGCTATACTGTGTGCATGTCTTTGCTGCTGTCTGGTGTCATAGAATTATATTTAAGTCTGAGAAAGGGGACACACAAGAAACTGTTTTGGGAACCACTGAATTAAGGAAAGTAGAGGACAGAGCAGCAAAGAAATCAGTGAGATTGATTGCTGAATGTAATAAGGTCTAAACACAGATTGAAAACTCATATGCAGAGACAGGAGGGTAACAGTGTTGGGATGCACTAGCTTGGCAGAGTTGTCATGGTTGTGAAAATAAGACTGGCAAGCCAGTTAAAGATACTCAGAGTTACTTGGATGAAGGCTGGCTACACCCCATGCAAGTTAAGAGAGGAAAGCATAAACAGACCAAGGGAGATGCTAAATGTTAACATCTAGGCATGATAATAGTGAATGGGAAGAATTAGAATCAGCAAGAGGAAGAACAGAAGAGCCTACCACTCCCACTACACCACAGATGTATAGCTAAGGGTG
This sequence comes from Sphenodon punctatus, assembly GCA_003113815.1. Classification (NCBI taxonomy): domain Eukaryota; kingdom Metazoa; phylum Chordata; class Lepidosauria; order Sphenodontia; family Sphenodontidae; genus Sphenodon; species Sphenodon punctatus. The sequence continues at coordinate 1,768,137 of QEPC01009912.1, read as the reverse complement.
GAAGAGCTGCACCTTCTCTTCATATGTTCGAGAAAAAAACCCGGCCTCTCATGAAACAAATATAGCACCAAGAGAGTTCCTGGACTTTGATTCCAGGTCAAGACTCTTAAAAATGCAAAATAATATCTTAAACTAACAGGATATTCAATATGCACTTTGCACCTTCAGTGCCTCCATCAAAATATCTTCATTGGTTCAACTACGGCCCTTTTCACACAGACACTCTTAACACTGATAAAATGGGTGTTACATTTTTTTATACATGTTGCAGGGCACCCATAGGCCATTTTTACATGGATGCCCCCCACACAGAGTGTTTGGGTGGGTGTTGGGGGAGGAGGGTGCATCTGTGTAAACGGCAGGCAGTGGGTGGAGAGATGGGTGTTTGCTCAGTGTTCGCCCGTGTGAACACTGAGTGGTGTGTGTGTGTGCATGCTTTGGTGTAACACCCACCTCCACCCACGGAGCCCTCTGGAAAACTGGAGGAGCCTCCGTGGGTGGAGGTGGGTGGGTGTCCATATAAATGGACACACACCCACCACGGCCAAACACTCATCCCCCCTCCCACCTCCGTCTGTAAAAATGGCCCATATCTCCCTTCCCCTGTTCCTCCCCAAACTTTAGTGAAAGACTCAGCAAGGGGCTTTAAACTCCAGCAACCTCTCCCTCCATCTATCAACCTCCTATTGGTTTCATCTCACCATGTCCCTCCTATAAGGTTCATGCTCCCACAGAACTCACATGCCAAAATAAAGCTTGCAAAATAAAATATGAGGTAAAGGAAAACGGTTTCTCAAATTCTAAATTCTGAAGATGAGTTTCTGTGTGTTACCTGAAGAGCACAGAGTCATCTTTTCAAAAATCACTCTCATTGCTGCATACAAAATAACCTCAGAACAGTTGAAGGTAGAGCCTTTCACAGGACACTCCCCCACCATTAAAGTTAATGCAAGTTTACCATTGACATCGTCATATGTCCAATGGATGGGCCTAGAAGCATTTAAAACAGAGCAACTTGGGCAACTGACTGGTGGAGAGAAAGGCCAGACAGAATATATACCCCCTCCAAAGAATAGTCCCATATGTGTTATTTCATTGGACCGGTAGGACCTGTTCAGCAGGGATAAACCGTGGGTATTTTACACGTGACGGCTCAGTGAGCTGCCATGCTTAAACCCACCTTCAGGTGAGTCACCTCACCCCGGGCAAGGTCTGCCCAGCCGCCGAACAAACGTTCCAGTTGGGGGGGGAGGGGTCTGGGGAGGGGACAGGGAGAGGGCAGGGGACGTGTGGACATGAGTCCACATAACCCTGCCCCTGTGCTCCTCAGTGTGGCCCCTCCTCCCTGACAGGTGGGTGTGGCAGCCTATGAGACTGCCGCTCCCGCCTGGAACTGCTCCAGCCACAGGCCAGGGTTAGGTGGAAGAGGCCATCAGTCGGGGATGCCTATCCCGGACCATAGCAGAGATTAACACGGGATGTGCGCTGGCCAGGAGCCCAGCGCACATCTTGTGTTAGCCCTGCCACAGTCCTGGGTTACTTCTGCTCCTGCCCATGGTAAACATCTGGTGGGGTGGGACCAGATGTGATACCCCCACCCATGACCACGCTAGGGTAAGCATGGCCACAGGCAGGGGTGTCATGTCTGAAATACCCGTTGACTTATGCTGAAACATGACAATTTAACCTCTTAAACATTTTAATTCTTACCAAGTGAAGAGGGAGGAAATTAAGGCAGGATTGTTTTCTTGTATGCCATAAAGTTTATTTGGGCAAGTAGCAGAAAAGGAATGGAAATCTAATTAGTCACCTGAGTTTAGATATAGATTTTCCCTTCTTTTATTTCCAGTGAATCTTTGAATTAACATAATTTATTTATTTATTTAAATTTATATTCCACTCTTTCCCTAGGGTTCTCTGCTAGGTACAACAAGGTCATAATTGGTGAGCACCACATTGCTGTCCTAGAAGTTGGAGCAGATTTTGCCATTGACTTCAATAGGACTAGCACTGCTCTTGCCATGTTAATTGCTGCTACTGCAGTCAAATCTGCTTGCAAACATTAAATATGGAGATGCCCACTTTGTTTTAGGTTCTTGTCAGCAAGCTCTATATTGTTTCATCTTTAAGTTTTTGCATTTCTTTTTCATTTTCAGTTGTTCTGATTTGCTGTTTTACAGCTCATGGCTTTGGTTCTTGGTTGAGGAACAGATCAGTGCCTGCTGATGCATGAAGCAGATCAGAGCTGCAACCAGACAGTGGCCAATCCCAGCCTATGCTGAGACACCATCTGTGATAAATTCAGTCTTTCCGTGCTTTCATCCAATAATCCAGTAAATTCTGTTCATGACAATAAGAGATGGGCCCAAAACAAAATCCCCAGTCTAAAATTTGAAAGAAGCCCATTTCTGATGACAATTAATTTTATTATAAATCTACTTAGGCAAACTTCACTGAATCACTAGGAGCTTTGAGTAAGAACAGCAGGATCTGCCAAGTGGTTGTTCTACATTAACATATGTTCATGTTACCAACAAACACTGTTTTTCTATTTATATATAGTCCATGATTTTTATTGACGTGTCAGTGAAACTTTTATAACACAACCAAGGGTGATGCTAGAGTAATTAGCACAAGGAATTGATCTGTATTTGGTGGATATGCCCACTACGGCCCTTTTTACACAGACACTCTAACACTGATAAAATGGGTGTTACATTTTATTATACATGGTACAGGGCAACCCTGCAACATGGGCCCTTTTCACACGAAATGGCTCCACCCAGTTTCGCTAGGTGGAGATGGGTGGAGGTGTCTGTGTAAATACCACTTGCGGTGGGTGTAGGTGCGTGCATGCTCCCGCGCAACACCCATCTTCACTCACCACCCACCCACGGAGCAATCGGCAGTGGAGTCTGTTGCTCCGTGGGTGGGTGGTGGGTGGAAATGGGTGTTTCGCAGGAGCACGCATGCACCTACACCCACCGCAAGTGTTGTTTACACAGACACCTCGACCCATCTCCACCCAG
>QEPC01009912.1:1698205-1764547 GCA_003113815.1 Sphenodon punctatus | reverse complement strand
AGACAGTTGTAGGAGTTAGCTTAGTGATAGAGATAGTGTTAGTGATTTAGTTTTAGTGTTTGTAGGAGTAGGCCTGTGTACTTATTAGATAATCCATTTAGTTCATAGAATTTAGAATAGTTAATAGCAGTTAGATTTAGTGTAGATAGATATAATATTAGATAAAAAATTAAATTAAAAAACCCATATAAAAAACAAATAAAAAACAAAAAACCCATATAAAACCAAATAAAACCCCCCAAAACCATATAAAAAACAACAAAAACACCCATAACAAAACATTTCCCAAACGGCCGAACCCGAACTGAACGACCGAACCGAACGGCCAAACCCAAACCTGGCGAACTAACCGAACGGACGAACCGAACGGACGAATCGAACGCAGCTGAACCGAACGGCCGAACCCGAACTGCGATCTGTTCACCCATCCCTACTGCCCTGTACCATGTATAATAAAATGTAACATCTATTTTATTGGTGTTAGAGTGTCTATGTAAAAAGGGCCTACTTTGGGTGTTTTCCTGAGCACAACACACACTTGCATGTACTTTGTTGTCAGACGTTTTGTAAAGGAGGTGGTGGTGAGGGGGAGAGATAACAATTTTGAAATGTTAAAAGGGTTTAGATAAAAGAATTGACACTGTTTTGTCATATTCCCAGGGCCGGCCTCAGGATCTGTAGGGCCATACGAGGCCATGTGCAAAGTCTTGGTGTGGGGCCTCATTTGCATAATTTAAATAAGGGACCAGGGCTGCTGCCCATAGGAGTGGGGCCTAGGCTGGCACAGGGCCATGTGCAACCGGCCCTGCATATCCCTCTGCTTGTAATGCCCAATTGCTTTTTGTAAATTAATGCAACTCTAGCCTTCAAAAAGGGAGAAATCACAAGAAATTTTGAAATGCCCAGATGTCAGGATTTTGAAGTCTGATATTTGATGATTTACCAGGAATAGAAATAAATATTGTGTGTTAAAGGAACAGTCATGCTCCCAGCTCCTGTGTCCAGACACCAGTTTTTATTACTGTTTTCTAGATTTTGAACCTTATATCTGTTGTTGGTCTAGGACTAAACACTGTCTGTTATGGAACCTCAGATCAGCGTATTTTGAAATGGAAAGCGGCGTTCATATTAGGGGGAAGAGAGTTTTAGTATTTTCTGATGACTAGTGTTGTGACTGTTTGCAGAGTTTTGTAATGTTACATTAAGAGTGATAGGAGACAGATTAGTGTATGGAGTTCAGATACAGAATAAATGAATCTTTCATCTACATCCAGAATTTAATCACATGGCTACGTATGGGCTACAGTTTTAAAATTTGTGTGGCATCACATGACCCATAGGATAAGGAATGTGTGTCTGTGACTTTTGCAAAGGACCACATGCAGGTGTGGCTCTATATAAAACAATTAGTAATTAACAAAAGCAGTTCGGGATGTCACAAATCTTTGCTCAAGAAACAATTGTAGGAAATTATTATTAAAGAGAAATAGGATCACATGGTCACAATAAAAAATGTAGGGAATGTCTGGGGCATGACCCCTAAACATCCCATGCATCTCTTTCCTCACATTCAAATTAGGCACTCTCATTCCCGTTTCAAAGTCAGAAGAGGAAGGAAAACTCTATTGGAACACTGTTGCTTTAAAACAAACAAACACTATTGCTTTTTTGGTTGCTTTGAGTTTTTTAGTGTTACTTCTCATTACCTTTCCCTCTGCAGTCAGCCCTGCGCTCTCATGAATTCCAGAATCCTTCAAGCAAGCCATTTCCCAAGAAGGCCAAGAGAAGATAGGATGCTTTGAGACTCCTCTCCTTGCCTGACCCTCCATTACTGTGTTCCATATGGCACAGGAGCCTGGACTGTGGGAAGCCTGCTAGCTGGTACCTGCTCAGAGAAGTCTTGGGGATTCCCTAAGCTTGTGCAATACAAAGAAAATCTTTTTTTTTTCTTTTTAGTCTTGATTTCACTTTCTTTTAAGTGTGTGTGTAAACCTAGGTCAAACTGGAATTGATCTAAAATAGATATGACTGAAAACAAAACAAAAAAACTGAAAAAAGACACAATTATTTTATTTATTTCGATATTTAAGAGAGAAAAGAAGTGCTGACGTTGCACAGTATTTTTGTTTAGAACACATTTTACTTCAAAACTTAAAAACAATTTTGTGAAGATGTGACATTTAAAAAAAGCACTTAATGTAAGATAAAGACTGAATATTTAAGGAAAAACAGTTGTGTTTTTTTTTAATTATGAAAATAAAGATCAACTCTGCTCTCTCTTACTTTAAAGAAGCCATTCATACATGTGCTGGGTATTTTTATTTTTTGCAAATTGGATGTGGTAAGTGAAGATTGTTCTGGTTTATTTTCCTAAATTCTTGGTAATGTTTCCTTCTTGAGTGTTACAACTTATTTTGATGTACTGTATTAGGCAAACAGCTGAACAAAAGCACTGTTGAAAAGGAAAGGCTGGATACTTATTGTCGGTTCTTGTGTCAGAAATTAGAAGGAATATCAATGTAGGCTGCCAGTAAAACAGATGTGTCTCTTCTATAGAGTAAAATAGGTTTAGACTTTACCAGTACTTAGCAATATTGCTGCTGAAACTAGGGATTTAAAAAGGAAAACAACTCAATTTATTGCAGTGATACCTTTGGTTTGGGTGACTCTGCAGCCCTTTCAGAAGATTGCTTAGAATCCTAGAGCCTGATCTTCCAAGCACTCTGGGTAGAGAACTCCCCATTAGAATCAATGGGGACTTCTATGTACAGAATTTTATGTACGGAGTCCTTGCATAATTGGGCTCTAATTAAAGAACCTCTGAACATTCAAAAAGTGTGCAGAGTTGCCTTTAAGCCCCTCTGAAATAAGCAACTGGGATGGCTGGGAAGGAGGAGTCTCTGAATGCTTAGAAGTCCAAATTTGCCCTATGGGGTGAGTTTGAAAGGATGGAAATGCAGGAGGAATTCAAAATATTTATTCTAAATTGTTAGCTATCTTTTCATCAAAATAAAATGCACAGGTTCAGAAGGTTATTGAAGGAACTGCTTGAATCAAACCCCAAGAGTTCCCTACAGCGCATGGCCTAGCGCACCCCGCTGTCTGGAAGTGTTTTGTATTAAAGATACCGGCTGCTAACCTTTCCCCCTTAGGATTAGAACTTGAAGTCTTCTCTCCCTCTGTGAGAAATTATACGCTGAGACCAGCGAGTCCTTTTATTTGCTCACTAAGTAATTTATTTACCAATGGCTTGTGAGAAGAATCTATATTTTTGACATTACAAGAAAATGGTAGCACATGTGGTGATAATGAAGGTCCTACATAGTCTGGCTAACTTCACCGGGGGGGGGGTGGGGTGTGATCTTAAGTTTGAGAGGAAATCAGGATCAGGCCCAGATTGTTGTAATCAAGGAGTCCCCCTGCCTCCAACACACAAGGTCAGTACTGTACTTCTGAACAATATAAACCCCATGTACAGCCCAATGAATCTAACACTTAATTCAGTGGCAAAACTCTTATTGGAGTCAATGGGGGAACAGGCAACAGGACCGTAGCAAGTTTTCTGCAAACTCTTTCCTTTGGAAATCAGCAGCTGGCATGTTGCTCTGTTAAAAATCAATCATTCAATCAGGTTTTGTTCCATTAAAATTCAAGATGCGTAACTGTAATGAAGCATTGCAAACTGTACTTAATTTGTGTAATATTCCTGTTAAATAAAAGTCTGCTTCTGAGGCCCCTACTGTATATTTCTCTGTAAATATTAGTTTACCAAACAAATTCCACAAGATTTTTCTTAGTGTGCGTTGCTGTCTTTTAAAAGGACTTTGTCAAATACTGCAATTGCTGTACATACATACACTTTTTAAAGCTCTCCATTGTTTACAATGCTATCTTCCAAGCTTCAAAATAAAACTTCCTTCTCTATTGATTTTTGTTTTCCTTTTCTGTTTGGTAAAAGATGATTTTTTGTTTTCAGGTTTTGTTTTGTTTTGTTTTGTTTTGTTTTGTTAATGAAGCTTGAAATTAGCAGTTTTTCTTCTTTTTCTTTTGTACTTTTGACTTGGGGATCACTGTGAGTTAGTCACTAGCTTGAAGGTAGGCAGCAAAGAGAACAGGAGAACAAAATATTGATTTTGTGAGGGACCAATGTAAATTTGGCTTTCAGTCATTTGATGATACTAACAGATTCTTGAAAATGTGCTATATTTGGAAGATCTCGTCCAGTAGACTAGTGGTGATGCTCTCATAAGCAAATTATAAAGGGTTAATAAATGATTAATAGTTGTTTTAATAAATGGTTAAGTAACCATGATAAATATAGATTCCAGCCAGTCAATAGGTTGCTTATGACATAACCAGCTGTCACACCTACTGATGTGCTTTATAACTCTCTACAAACATTATTCTTAACATGCTTATACTATGTATTGGTTATTTATTAAACCATTGCAAAGTATTTATTACATTAACACCAGATTAACATAACTCTGTGAATATAGATCAAAAGCTGCAATACATATTAGTGCTGTTTAACAGAATCTAGCGCTAAGTAAAGCTGGTCAGAAAACAGGATTTCTATACTGAAAAAAAAAAATGAATTTTCAATTTTTCTCCATCTGGAACTGGGAAGAACTGAATATTAAAATGTCTAAAAAAATTTCATTGTTTTGGTTGTTTCTAGACCAAAATTAAATGTTTTGTTTTGGATGCAGGTGCATTCACCAAGGAGTATCCATATGGACAAGGACATTGCATCATTCTCCCTTTTTGGCTTCCCAAAATGTTCTGACTGACTGAACACTTCTTGGGGGCCGGGGGCGGGGGGCATTGAAAACAAAGTTTTTCCATGAAACTTTGTCTTAGAGGTAAACAGCATTTTTCATTGGAAAGATTTTCCAGAGAGAAATTTTCAACCACCCCTACTACTACATTCCTTATTTTATTGAATTCAGACCTCATCCACCATGTTTCAAGTATGCCTCTTTCTTGGAATCCAGGTGCTAGGATCCTCTGCTTAGCTCCTGTATTGTTGTTTTTCACCGTATAAATTTTTTAACTGCCCCTCCTTCTCCATAGTGTAGAGGGGCTTGAGGGGGAGGCATAGCAGAGAGAGGACATTGTTTAAGATCTGCTTTGAGTGGTAGTATTTTTAAGGAACTTGTTCTTTGTTCCTTTTTCCTCGAGTCAGTGTGCTGTCATTTATCTTAAACTCTGTTGGATTTTCCCCTCCTCCCTGTCTCCTCATCACACTCTCAGCAACCAGCAGAGGTTACAGAAGGCTTTTTCAGTGTTTGCGGCTGCATGCAATAGTAGCAGCTGGATGTGAATCTTAAATGGTCTTGTAACGTTTGGGATCAGAGCCCCGGGAGTAATGGAATAAAAACTGTGCTTAGTGTTTCAGTGACAAAAACTAATAGTGCAAAGAAGAGTAAGTCAAATAGTTCCCTTTTAGAAATGTCCTATAGAATTTGATAGGGTTCTATGGAAATTTAACAGGGCCGCTGAGACAAATAATATCCTTTAACATGAATTTTCAAGTTATCTTCTACAATAATAGCCCTGTCACTGTGTCTTCACTGTCTGGTTTTACAGGACTCTTTCTAAAAGACATTTTTCTATGTGTTTCCTTAACTTATATATGCATTTGTTGCAATTAGTGGTAGAGGGTTCGTGTATATTTTGGTGGAACGGGTGGGGTGGAGTCCTCCAAGTTTCTGCATAGGGGTCACATTTAGGAACATTTTAAAAACAAAGCATAAGGACTAAGAACACAAATTGTTTTTAGAGGAACATTTTAATTGTGTTGTGCCATATACAATGTAGGGAATTCAGATTCCTCCAAACTTCTGACCAGCATTATTGGCATTGTTTTCATGCCATGCCTGGACTAGGAAAAACGAGGTGCGTCCTTCATTTTCCTAGTCTATATGGGAACCTAATTTTTATTAGATTTGCCACTGGCAATAAAATCAGGAGGTGGTAGAACAGAAGAATGTAACCTTTTTCTCATGCATGTCTTCTGCCTCCCTCCGACCATCAATCTTCTACTACTCCCACTGCTGAGATTTATCCTGAGGGGCAGAGATGCATGCTGCAGGAACTGTGCAACACATGCCTTTGGTTTGGGGGATAGATTGTTAGATAATTTCTTATTTATTCCCATCCTCTACTGCATTCCCATAAGAAGACCCTTTCTAGTTTTAAATGTGAATGCATGAGCCCTATTGTAATCAGGCCCATCAAACTGATTGGGGGCATGAGGAGACAAGTCCCCAACTCTCCATAAAGAAAACATTTAATGCCTTTTAAAAATGACATGTTCTTCTCTTCCTCCCCAGTCTTCTTCCTCTCATCCCTGAAACATCCTGACTTCAGCCTCAGTTCAGGAAAGCACCTAACCATGCACTTTTTCCTCATAAGGATGTATTTAAACATGCACTTATGTACAGGCCCCAATTCAGAAAAGTGCTTGTTTAAACTTTTTGTTTGCCAGTGTCAGATACTGTACAATGCCATTTCTATTGCTGTAACAAACCTAGTTACTTAAAACCATTTACTCCTATGTTCGATGAAGTCATTTTGCAAGAAAACATATGGGGCATCCCTTTTTTTCTTTTTTAAAGCACAGCTTTATTTCATCATTGTTGTTCTGAAAAATGCCAATACATATTTTACCCCTTCATATGCATTGCTTGTGTTCTAGAAGAAAAGTACTTTATAAATATGACATTGATTTTGAGTCTTCCTCCTTTTGGTCTGTAAATGTCCATTATGCCATGGTAAGAAAGTATCCCATCTGTACCCTACATCTCTGAAGCCTTAGTATCATCAGCCACAATGTTGATTAGCAAGAGCTGACTGGATTCCAGTTTAAGGTAGTCTCCAATACATACAGTGATATTGAATGACCCACAGATAGGGTCCAGCTAAAAAATTGCTGTGGAAAAGAAGACCTGTTTTGAACACTGAAAGTTGATTGACAGATTAAAATTCCCTTAGCTGCCACTGCCTGTCTGATGGAGACAGTAGCTTGGAAAATTACTAACGTGGATGGTCCTCTGTGAAATCCTGGCAATATCTCAGGGTAATGTTTAAAGACTATAGCCAGAGTAATTTTTTCATCTTTTTGATTCTATTTTTTACTAGCTACTAGGGCAAATTCCCAGAAAGACCTCCTAGTTCATATCTTTCTGCTCAGAAATATTTTGGGTGTTCCCTTAAATTTTAAATTAATTTTTTTTATTTATTTAATTAATTTATTTGTTGTGGGTTGAATCTCTTATTTACTCTGGGTGTTAACAAACATGACAATGGACTGCTCTGTCACACTTTTCATTGACTCTCACCTGCATCTGCCACCACCAGATGTTGGCCCTGGCTGGCCCCGGGCCATCTCAGCAGCTTGTCTGAGCTATGATCCCGGAGACTTCTGGGGTCACAGCCGGGGCTAAAGTCTGCCCAGTCGGGCCACAGCAGACTATCATATTTGTTGTACCCCACCGTGGCCTGGCCCAGATCAGGTCCGCCATTGCCATTCACCATGGCTGCCCATCATGGTAAGATTTGGGGTGCTGGGTGCAGTGCAGGGGTGGGGCTGGCTGGTCGCACATTCATGTGGCTACCTGTTCTCCCTGGCCTGATCCAGTCTGGACCATTTTGGCGGTGGCTTCCTGACCCAGGTCAGGTTGTGACAATGGTGCTCCACCATTATGTTTGTGTTAACACCCTCTGTTTGACCAACCTCTCGCTCTACTCTCAAAGTAACAATGTGACTTCATCTAGCTTGAATGAGCACATCTTTCATATGCAAACAACGTTGCTGAAATGGATGAGAGGTTTTTAAAAAATGCTCTACCAGAATTATGTCAAATACTAGTGGGGTCCACTTAACAATTTGATAATTTCACTTCCCAGGTAACAGACATTATTAGCTACTTGTAATATGACTTCAGTAGTAAGCTTTATGATTGGTGCCAACACCGTGTTGCAGATGCCCAGCACCAGGATTTTTTAAAAAGTCTTTTATGAAGGCCTTTTGGTAACTGGATGTAGCTGACTAGGAACTTGACATGACAGGTGCTTGCTAAGGAAACTTAACTTCCATTAAAGTTAGCAGGACCCAAAGACACCCAGAACCACACAAAACTGTGCTTATGAGAGAATACCTTAAGCTAATGAGTCATAACTGGAACCTCAGTTGGTCAGTTCTGTTAATAACAAAAAGATCAAAATTGATCCCGAGTCACAACTCATTTCAAATGGGACATTATAATGTCTCAGAAGTAAATAAATATCTTTGTTCATTTTTCATTTTCATGCCAATCACTGTCTGTAATATTTTTGTTTTATGATACAGGGCATGAAGAAAACTGAAAGAGTCTGGTGAGGAACATTTGTGTCTACTTCTGTGGAACTTTGTAACTGATTAATAACCTCATCTGATATTTAGATGCAATTAAATAGTATTTCTTGCTATTAACGTGGTCAGGCCTAAAATGTGACCTATGTTTTGAAATAGTTTCAGCCTGAGAAGGAATATCTTCTGCATCCTATTTAGATAAATGATCTATTCACCATTTTAGTGCATTTACTGAAACTCCATTGTAAATGCCTCAGTTGGTCGACAAGTTGGTGTGGAAATAAGCTAATGTCACCCATACTTACTAATACGCCATTCGCAGTGGAGGAAAACTGAAGTGTTTTAAATAAATAATAATAATAATAATAATAATAAATAAATAATAAATACTTAATCATAATATTTATTTTTTATAGCGCCTCCTGCCATTTAACCAATGAATAAGGGCAAAATCAATAAACACTGAAGTTTTATTTGCCAGAATTTAAGACTGCAGTCTAAGCAATGGCATGAGTTATAAGAATCCATCTCCTAAGTAGTGGATGGAGTCTCTTTAGACAAATAAATTGATAATTGGCTTTGTTTGTGTTTGGTGACAAACCTGCAGGCAGCTAGGCAGTTCCACGGGCAGAAAACTGAGACTGCCACTCTCTGGGTCGGCAAGTGGCAGGAACCAAACATTCCTGCCACTAGGAGAGCCGTCCCACTGCCTGCATGACTCAGGTAAGGGGGACTGCAACAAACATGCGGGCGACCAGCACTGACCCAGCCCCTTTGTCCCCCACCATAACACGCAACCATGGCCATTCCCACCTCACAATGGGGATGGCAGGGCCAGACAAATGTGGTGGCCTGCGTTGACCTGTGTGGTGGCCCTTGTCCTGGGCTGTGCCTCAGAGATTTTCCAAAGGACACAGCCCGGGACAGCCACCTAGTGGGGCAATAGCGGGCCCACATATGGCAGCATGGGCCCACATGTGTGGGTGAGTCCCAGGCCACAACAGGCTAACACAGGCCAGCGTCTTGTTTGTTTTTACCCTGTGTTGGTGTGACAATTGCACTGTTGTACTGCCTAGAACTTACACTAATTCTAGTTCAACAAGCTTTCATGGAAAAGCTAGAACTCTCACATTTGCAGTGTATGTGTGTGTGGGTTATCAGCCACTTACTCATCATATGCTGAGCTTATCTACATCTTTGAGATGTACTAAACGTGTGTAACAGCAATGAGTGTACTGTGTAGGTAATGGTATAATACTCTCTTCTGTGTAGCTACATCTTACATTTATTTAATATTAAATGATTATATTTAAATAATGTCCCTGGAGTTAGTTTGCCATTTAATTTGAACGTTTGGATCCATTCTGGCCACAAATTAAATTGTAAACCGTTCATCATGCATTTCAGGGGGAAGAGCTGGATGGTTCAGAAAATCAGTAACAAGTTACTAATCCAAATTTGATCGTTATTGACTAAAGTTCATGCCTATCTGATGGCTGGTTTATGTCCTATGGATGAAATTCACCCCCATGAAGTGGGTCAGCACAAAGGCTTTACCTGTTTAAGTCTCTTGTAAACCCATAGAGTCTTCTTAAGTGAGATCCATCTTAAATGCAAAGTGTTTTGTGCTGACTTTCTGTACTGAACTGAGTCAATCCAGGTTTTAAAGAGACATGTCCATATCATAAAACACTATTCCTTTTGGACCCCTGGTTGGAAATCTCATCCAAGAAACCATGGACTTAGTTTCCCATAAAGAGCAAACGATCTTGGTGCTACTTTATGTCCATCCCAACTTCTGTTAGAGTCACATTTTAGGCTGGTGTGGAGAAGTTTGCACTACTTCTGCCAATGCTGTGCCTATTTGTGAATAAAGGAAGAACTTCAGTATTCGGGCTGTCAATCCTGCACTAGTTTGCATTATTTATTTATTTATTTATTTATTTTTTAAGAAGTACCAAAACTAGATTCATGCCCAATATCTATTCTAAGACAGCAGTCTCAGCTTGCACTACTGCAATGCTTCCTTATTAAAAAAATATTCTAGGCTAGACCAAAACAATCTTGTATGAAGGAAAAAAATGACCCTGGGAATGAATTGATTATTATTATTATTATTATTATTAATAATAAATAATTTATAAATATACTCTTGATAGGGAAAACCCAATTATGGTTATGAAATTCTAACCCCAAATATCTCTGGAATGTAGAATATCAGCGTGGAAAAGAAAGTTGTTGAACTTGATAAGAAGGAAGCTGGAGTATTTGAGTGGCATTTTTGTCTTGGAAAGTCACCTGACTAGTTTCCAATGCCAGTGGAATACTGGTGGGAAGGAAGATACTGTGTCTGGGTCACGACCCTCTCTCTTCTGCTAGACACAAAGATGACATTAGTAGGGTCCGTCCACCAGCTACAGAGCTGTTCTCTCCAAGTCTTACCTTGAGTGGATCTGTATGCCAGACAGCACTACAAGCCTTCACAGACATGCTGCTGTCTGTTTGTATTACCTTGGTTGTTTAGCACCAGGAATGTTGTAGGAGGAACAGGTATGCTGGCAGCAGCCAGGACAGTTCTTACAGATGCCAGTATTATGCTTGTATAAAACTAGTGAAGAACATATTCATTTTAAAAAAAAAAAAAGTTTCCCATTTAGTACGTTTACAGAAGACTATAGAACATTGCTTCTCAAACACATCCAACACTACAGCATTGCTTCCATTATAACAGCACAGGAATTCTGGGAATTCTTGTTTCCCTCTTGGATTGTGGTGTTGTACAAGGGCGATTGGGTAGGAGTTTAGTAGGGAAATGAGGTTTAACAAAGTTTGAAAGTACCCACTCCTTTACTCTTTATTTTTCCAATTAGTATTTTTAAACTTGTAATTTGAATAGCAGGAGCCTTTTTGTCTTAATTACTTGGCTCTATTTTATATTGTTGTTAAATTTATTTATTAATTAGTATTTTAACTTAAGTAGTTCTACAAAGTATTGTATCTTTTAATTTATTTGTATCTATTTTTTTTAGTGTGTTTTATTTTGACCATGCTGAAAGCCCGTGCCTAATAAATTAACAAACTTGAGAACTACCCTTTATTTTCAGTGTTTATGACCAAGTATTTTTTGCTTGGAAGCTCATTTTGAAAGGGTTAGTATGCTTGCCTGTTGACTAAAAGCTCTGTGCGGTGTGAGTTGGCCTGGCCAGAGAGCCTGCAGTGCATAGTGACCAGGGCTGAGCTGAAGTTTTTTCCACTGCAGTTTATTGAAGAGATAATGAAAAGGTCCTTCAGACAAAAGGGAGGGAGTTCACCTTGGCTTTCCAGGTCTCAACAATACATCCCTTCTAGAGAGGGAGTCTTTCCTACCCTCTTGTTGACATCTACCCTCTCCCAATTTTTCTTGACAAGCAAATATAGATGAGCTCCTTGCACTAAAGGATATAAGAGCTAAGGATACTTTACAATAAACAGATTCCCCACTATATACACCTAGTGGGTGTAGCAATGAAGGATCCACCTAGTATTCTCTGCCAGTTTTCATGGTAGTATATACTTCAGAAAGTTTTTTGTTTTAGAATAGCCATCACTAGGATTTGTGTTCCTGTTGTTGAAACCCCTTTCCTTCCTGTTGGTATTGGTAAGCAGCCCAACTGCCTTTTGGCAATTAGCAAACCATTACCCATAATGCTTTGCTCACCGTAATGTGAACTGGTGGGCTTTTTTGGAGGTCATTCTGACCTATTTCACCCCCAGGAATTGTACAGAGCTGGCTGCTTTATCCAGTACATTAACAAGATGATGCATCAATACAAGGTTATTTGTATGCTTTCACAGTATTATTTTTTTTAGGCAAGAAATGGACATTTTACCTAGTGGCCAGCAGCGCTGAATAGGGGCCCATTTGTGAAAGAATGAAGGAAAACACTTGCTCATTGTACTGAGATGGTGAACACTAAGCAGGCAAGGGCCTCAATTGATCTAAGGTTAGGGATCAACCCATAAGCCTCTCAGTTTTAAAGCCTAGTTCACCATTGTATTACTTCAGGTTTACAACAGTGTGTTTCCATTGAAATTGAGACAGTAGTAAATCATACCATTCTAAACAATGGACAAAATTTATTATCGTTTGCAGCTAACAAGACAAGTGCTTTTGTGTTTCCTCCAATGCTGTCCTTTATGCATGTGGATAAGGGTGAGCCAGTCGATATAGTGTATCTAGACTTTCAGGCGGCATTTGATAAGGTCCCTCATGAGAGACTCTTGAGGAAATTAAAGAGTCATGAGATAAGAGGCAGTGTCCTGTCATGGATCGGCAACTGGTTAAAAGATAGGAAGCAAAGAGTAGGACTAAATGCCATGGTCAGTTTTCACAGTGGAGAGAGGTAACTAGTAAAGTGCCCCAGGGATCTGTACTGGGACCAGTGTTTAATATATTCATTAATGATCTGGAGAAGGGAGTAAAGAGTGAGGTGATCAGATTTGCAGATGACACAAAACTATTCAAGGCAGTTAAACTTAAAACCCAAGAGGACTGTGAAAAATTGCAGAAGGATCTTGTGAGACTGGGTGATTGGGTATCTAAATGGAAGATGAAATTTAATGTGGACAAGTACAAAGAAATGCACATAGGGAAAAATAACCCAAACTATATGTATACATTCTAAATTAGGAGTTACCACTCAGGAAAAGGACTGTGTGTATTATCCACAATGGAGTCATTGTGGACAATACATTAAAATCCTCCGCTCATTGTTTGGCAGTGGTCAAAAAAGCAATCAGAATGTTAGGAATCATTCAGAAAGGGATAGAGAATAAAACTGAAAATATCGTAATGCCACTATATAGATCTATGGTACAAACACACCTGGAGTATTGTGTGCAGTTCTGATCGTCCCATCTCAAAAAAGACCTAGTAGAACTAGAATAGGTACAGAGAAGGGCAACAAAAATGATCAAGGGTATGGAACGGTTCCCCTATGAAGAGAAGCTTGATAGGTTGGGGCTCTTCAGCTTGGGAGAAGAAATGACAGAGAGGGGATATGGTAAAAGTTCATAAAATCATGGGCAGTGTAGAACATGTAAATAGGGAGCAGTTATTTACCCTCTCTAACAGTACTAGAACTAGGGGACACTCCATGAAATTAACAGGCAGCAGATTTAAAACGAATAAAAGAAAATATTTGTTCATTCAGTGCACAATGGAATTTGCTGCCAACGGAAGTGGTCAAGGCTGGTAGTGTAGTCTGAGTTTTAAAAAGGGATTGGATAAGTTCTTGAAGGATAGGTTCATTAATGACTATTAGCCAAGTAGGTTTTGGGGACGTAACCTCTTACTGTTGGGGACTGGAACAACAGGCAATGGATTGGCCATTGTGACCTCTTGGGTACTTCTCCCAAGAGAGAGATTGACCACTGTCAGACAGGATGCTGGGCTTGATGGAACATTGGACTGACCCAGTACTGCACTGCTTATGTTCTTATGCACAAAAGAGGCTCCCTAAAAACACGTGTAAAGACACCTCATTGCTCTTCAAAATTTTCCTTTACTGTGATGCCTGTAGAAAACCTCGCTGATTAAACAATGCGTAAGCTGGAGCACTGCCTTTCTTGCTAAGCCAAATTGTTTCATTGTACCTTTGTGCTTGTCCATCCCTTGTCTGTCTCTTATATTTGTCTGTTGTTTCGTATTGTGTACTTAGTTAGATCTTTGGGTCAGGGACCCTTTTTCATGATATATTTGTGGTGTGCCTACTAAAATGGTGACCTGGCCTGTGATTGAGACTGCTAGGCCATGCTGCAAAAATAGTATGCAAACTATATAATAATAAGAAACTTGCACCTTGTATAGTCTCTCATACTTGTGTAAATCAGACTGGTAGCATCCTACATTTACACAGCATACAAGGCAGTGGCAACCAAGGCCCAATGTCTATTTATGACACCATGAGTATATTGGAATCAAAGAACTGTTTTTTTATTTGGCCCCAAAACCAGTAGATTTACACTAATGTAAAACTGGTGCAAGCCAGAGGAAAACTAGGGCCATGGCATCTGTGTATCTTTGAGATAAGCATCACATAACTGATGATGATGTTCATGCACACCACAAAACCAGGCAGAAAAAAGCATTTATGTGGTATCTTGTAACTTTCATTTGCATTCTACGCAGTAAATCATCTGCATCAGTGCATCACACTATTTTTCATACACCAAATCTCTGAGCAATGATGGAATGGAGAACCAGGTTCTCAGCCAGGATAGGAATGTTTTGTGCAAAGGGATTCACCTCACGTAGTGGAATTCCTGGGTGACAGCCAGCCAGCTCTATATAAAGAAAGTCCCTAGTAGGCGGGGATTCCTGAGACAAGGACCTTGGCCAGACACTGCCATGCTCTGGAGATCCCTGGTGTTCTAATTGGCTGCTGCAGGCAACTGCAAGTTAGAAAAGTCTAGGGGCTGCTATAACATAGGCCAGGGCATGAACCACCTGCCTCGAACTTTGGGGAACACTTCTCCTCTGTCCCCATGGCTCCTACATTGAACCCAGCTCAACTGTAAGTTTGGGTTCAACCTCAATGCAAAATCCTTTTCCTTTCTCTATCAAGTATAGAATCTTTCCCCACTGGCCCAAGATCCAGTTCAGGAAGATGTACTATATTATGTGCTGAACCAGAGTAGGTGTACAACAGAGATGGGAAACCTGTGGCCCACGAGCCAGCCTGGCCTGTGGCTGTTTTTTATTTGGCTCCTTTCCAGTTCTTGGATTTGATATGTGGATCCAAGCCCTGCCCTCAAGCACTGAAAGAGTGAGCTCACAGGAAGAGAGCAGAGAGAAGGGCATGCATTCAAGGATAGGGGATGAATCCATGATATAGATCTGTGATTTTGGCTGCCATTCCTTCCCTTCTCCTACCCTGAGTGCACCCCTTAAGCACCCTTGCTTCCAGCTCCTGTATGGCCTATGGAGCTTGTACTAATTTTCAAAATGGGTTGCATGAGGAAAAAGATTCCCCATCCTTGGTGCACAGTCTGATTCAGTTTCTCAGTCCCTGGAAGCTTGTTGACATTGCTAGCATTGACAAGGTGGAGATCCCCCTACAAACTGGCTTCTGCCCCAAGTAGGGCTATCTTGAGATACTGGACTACAAAATTGTGACCTTTCATGTCTTCATCCTAGATATTTTTAGAGGCTTTATATGGCTATTAGTCATATTCTTCTTTCTTCCTGGCATAGCTTAGGCAGCCCTATGTTACAAAGGACCTGGCTTTACAGGAGAAGTAATACAAATGATACTACCAATAAAAAGATTTAAGACTCTCTTAAGCTTTTCTAAAGTAGCTTTTCTGTAAAATATGTGGCATACACAGAAGGTATGATAGTGTGAAGTGTATAAAGATTTTACTACTATTCTTTTGGGATGGCCTGTATAACTCACTCATGGCGTGCTAATTTTATGTTCTACAGGTCATTGCAAATATTATTATTATTATTATTATTTATTATAAGCTTTTATATAGCGCCAGCGATGTACCTGGCACTTTACAGAGAATAAAATAAACACGGTCCCTGCCCGAAAACCATTGTATAAAACAACATCATTTTCTCTCTCATGTATGCACTAGGTCCCAGCACCTTGTGGATCTAGTGCATTAGTGCTACCAAAGAAGAAAAGGTGCTGGTAGTCATAGCAGGAAGGTTTAGGAAAATATGCAATGTAGAGAGGTTTGGGTTTTTTTAAAAAAAACCAAACAGCTGCCTGCTGTGGCCTGGACCTTGCCTGCACATCTGTGCAGATGTGGCCAGATGTTGGCCCAGGATTGCCCCAGACTGTGGGTGATTTCAGATGTGACAGGGCACCTATTGGCCCCATCACGGAATCACCTTTTGATTCCCCGCCGGAATCAAAACGGCCCATCAACAGATGAGCCGGCTGATTCCGGCGTGAAATCTGGGGAGGGGGCGGGGCTGCGCGGTGCAACATGTGGCTACACAGCCCCGTCCCCCCACGGTCCCCAGGCCGCCCGCCCTCCTGGAGACGGACAGGCGCAGCGGCCAATCAGGCCACTGCATCCAATTCTGTCCCGGGGTCTGGGTCATGGCCTGGAATCGGCGTCGGTAACAGATGTTACTGGCCGCCGATTCCAGGCTGTGGTTCAATTAACCACGCTTTCGGAGATGGTGCCAGGACCATCCTCGAAAGCGTGGTTATTTTGCTCACTGCCGGTGGTTCACTGTGGTGAACATCTGGCGGCGAGCAACCAGACGTTATGGGATCATCCGCCACCACAGGGGATTCTCCGTGGTTGAGCGTGATCTCGTAAAGTCTGAAAATACTCTGTGTCAGCAGGTAACCCAGGCTCTGACCTTGGAAAATCTCTGAGGTCACAGCCCGGGTTAAGGCCCACCCACCTGGGCCAAAGTTGGCCACAACGGCCTATCTCTCACGTCTGTTCAGGCCAGCGGACACAGCCCCAGCACCATGGCTGGCTGTCAGTGGCTGCCATAGCTTCCCGTCATGATCATGTGTGTTTTTACCCTGTTTGCATGTGTGTGTGTGTGCGTGTGCGTGTGTGAGAGAGTGTGAGTGTGTGAGAGAGAGAGAGAGACGATGAAGCAGGCTGGTTTCATGGCAGCAGAATTTCCAAAGAGTGGCTTGAAGATCAAAACTATTTAGCTAGGTGGCTCATTCCATTATAATTGTTAACATTTACATGACTAAAGCCTTGCATAATGCTTTGAACGTTAAAGAGTTAAGATAATGAAGTCTCTTTTTCAAGCGTCCCCAGTCTTTTCAGTGCAATTTTTCAAGCACTTTTTTTCTACTTTTGGTTGCAATGTGTAATTCCCATTGACTCCACCTGGAGGAGTAACCAGAACCACATAACCAAGTGGTTTTGGTTACTCCTCCAGCATTTGGACCAACAATTTATTAATTTCTTAGGCAGGGTTTCCTGGTTTGTTGTGTAATCCCTTAAAATTGATTTCATCAATTTGTTATTCTCTGCAGTCCAAGTGCATTTCTTCAGTGGAACTGGAATAATCACCATCTCTTACGCTCTTAGGAAAGCTAGACAATACAAGTATATTTTTACAAAATGCCAGTGCGATTTAGGAGCTTGTGACTACAACCCTGAAATCATTTCTTCTGGTGCATGTCCCTGAATTTTATGGGGCTATTCTAGATTGGCTTCAGGATTGTGTCTTATGTCCCATTGACTTTCAAAGTGACTTGTGTTCCTAACTCAAGTGCTTCTGGAAATTTTATCATGTATCCAAATAATTTTTTTGCTTGCTTGAAAACCTGTCCACACTCCTCAAGCAGGTAATGGGGGGCAGGAAATTAAATAGTAGGAACTGTATGCTCCACTACAGCAGAAGGGCCTCAAGTCTCCATCAATTACTGAAAGAGAGAATTCTTTTGCAATTACTAGCCTATTGCAGCATATTAGATTTGAGGTTGAAGCTAATCTCTGCTAAGCAAAAGGGCTTTTGCTTAGCAGACTGACCCCTATTAAGCAAAGCTCCCAGAATCCTTTAGAGCTCACTTCTGTAACTGAACAGCATTTGGACTTGGGTTCCTGCAGAATGCTTGCTATCTTTCTGCAGGGAACAGCATTGAGTTTATTCATATAGTAAATCCATCGATGAGCATTGTAAGAAAAGGTCACATTATCTGCCATTTCGTCTTCTCCCTTTCTTTAATAAAAAATAAGAATTGGCTGGTTTTAATAACACCCAGCTCTGATGCTTTGGGCTTTTTTTTATTCAGAAAGTAGAATTCAGTTGTGCTTAGTTCTGAGGACCGTGAGACAGAACTAAAAGACCTTGCCCCTTCTCTACATTGATTTTTTCTATGGCTTTAGGAGAGTCACTCAATTTCTCTGTTCTCTGCCTTCTACATTTTTAAAATGGAGATGATATTTCCATTTCTAACGAAGCTTTAATTGTGATGATTAAAGTATTTAGGTTCCCCAGGTAGTGAACTGTTATGTATAGCATACCCTTGCTATATCAGACATTGTGGGATCTAAGGTTTTTGTTCATTCTCTGTAAATGTAATAAGGAAAGGATGAAGTGGCTAGATTCTTTGTACCCAGGACATTATGGTGATGGTGCTCTGTGCCTGATTAATCCTATTTACATTGATGCAACTAATCACATGTATAAAAGTTATTCACATGCATACATGTGTGCAGGATCAGGACCAGAGTGTTTTTCTAATGAACATTGAAGGCATAAAGTGTTATGGTAATGTCATGTAACCATTCTGAATGATAGTTTTCAATAATTAAGGAGAGAAATTGTACATTAAATCGGTAGTCCCCAACCATTGGGGGGCAGGGGGATTGACCCATTTTAAAAAAACCTTTCTCCAAATGTCAATAAGAGATCTGTAAAGGAGAGACTTGACTCCAGAGCACAGGCTGGTTGAGGACCAGAGGCAAAATAGTTGAGTCAGATGATGTCTTTAATTGGAACAACTTCTGTTGGTGAGAGTATACAAGCTTTCCAGCTACACCAGATTCAGCCTAAAAGCTTGCATACTTTCATCAACTGTGTTTGATCCAATAAAAGATATCAACTGAAGTACTTTGGGGATCTCTTACTTTTGGGGCCAACATGGGAACCACGCTCTCCCTGGTCAGACAGTGGCAGATAGGAAGCAACCTGATCCCTGATTGATTAGCCAATAGGGATGCCCATTTCGGATTCAGATTAATCTGTAACAGCCCGTAATGGAACGTCTCTATTCCATTCTTGTCCTCCTTGATCTCTCTGCTGCCTTCGATACTGTTGACCACTCACTCTTGCTGGATTCCCTTCACTCCCTTGGCTTTTGTGGCTCTGTCCATAACTGGTTCTCCTCCTACCTCTCTGACCGCTCCTTTAATGTGTCTCTCTCCAACTCCGCCTCCTCCTCCTTCCCCCTCTCAGTTGGTGTTCCTCAAGGCTCTGTTCTTGGCCCTCTCCTCTTCTCGATCTATACCTCATCCTTAGGCAAACTCATTGCCTCCCATGGCTTCCAATACCACCTCTATGCTGATGACACTCAACTCTATCTCTCTACTCCCTCTCTCTCTCCCTCTGTTCAAGCTCGTCTCATCAACTGTCTCTCTGACATCTCTACCTGGATGTCTCAACGTCAACTCAAACTCAACATGGCTAAAACTGAACTCCTTATCTTCCCCCCTCATCCTTCCTCTCCTTCCTCACTGTCAATAACTATTGATGGAGTCACCATCCTGCCTGTCCCCCAAGCCCGTAGCCTAGGCTTCATCTTTGACTCAGCCCTTTCTTTTAAACCCTACATTGACTCTGTTGCTAAATCCTGTCGCTTCTCCCTCCATAACATTGCTAAGATTCGCCCTTTTCTCTCTGTCTCGTCTGCCAAAACTCTTGTTCATGCTCTGGTCATCTCTCGCCTCGATTACTGTAACCTCCTTCTCACTGGCCTTCCCCGGTCTCACCTTTCTCCCCTCATCTCTGTCCAAAACTCTGCTGCCAGGGTCATCTACCTCGCCAGTCGCTTCGACCATGTGCAGCCCCTCCTCTCTTCGCTTCACTGGCTTCCCCTTCCTGAACGAATCCTGCACAAGCTCCTAGTCTTCACCTATAAAGCTCTTCACAACCTTGCTCCCCCCTACCTCTCTGCACTTATCGCCCTCCATACTCCAGCCCGTGCACTTCGCTCCTCCTCTGTCCCTTCTCTCACCCTTCCACGCCTTCCCTGCTCCCCTAAGCGCCTTCGTCCCTTCTCACTTGCTGCCCCCCATGCCTGGAACTCCCTCCCTGTCCACATCCGCCTTGCCCCCTCCCTTCATACCTTCAAATCTCTCCTTAAAACTCACCTCTTTCGCTCTGCTCTGTCTGACTCTTTATCCTGCCGAGTCACTATTTCCTATACCTATGGTCGTTTTACCTTTATCCTTGCCACATGGACCTGCCTGCTGTCATTCTCATTGTAACCAAGCCAAGTACGTGCACTTGAGACCTCGCATCTTCATGAAAGTTAGACCCCTTGTCTCTCCCTCTTTTCCCCTTCCTATGTCTCTCCTCCAGCTCCTGTCTCTCAGATTGTAAGTCCTAGGGGCAGGGACCGTGTCTATTTTATTACTTTGTACAGTGCCAGGTACACTGCTTGCGCTATATAAACGTTTGTTAATAATAATAATAATAATAATAATTAGTCCGAAGCAGTCTGAAACAGGGGTCTGCCATTTGTGGATCCAGGTTTCCCCCCACTGCCATCCTCTGGGGCCTTGGAGTGTTACTTACTGGCCTCATAGGGCTTGATTGAAGCTTGCCAGCCTGCCACTGCTATGGGGGGGCCTCCCGGCCAGCTCTCTCACCAGATCACACTGCTGAGCTCCCTGTATGCATGTGCAAAATGGCCACCAGGGCCATTTTGTGAAGGCGCAGCCCTTTTCCAAAATCGTCGTAACAGTGTCGCCACCATTTTGGAAAAGGCAGCCAATCTGCGCATAAGCAAAATGGCTGCTGTGCATGCACAGAACAGCTGCCCATTCCAGGGCCCCAGGGGATGCGGGGAGGTTGGACAGATGAGAGTATGAATCAGTTTCCCATTGACGTCAATGGGATCTGAATCCATACCTGCAATTAATCTGTAAATTACAGATCTGAATCCGCAACAGATCAGAATCCATAATTGAATCCAAATGCCCATCCCTATTGGCTAAAGTACTAGAAGGCTGACCTGCTTCTGGCTCCAGGGAAGTGCCACTCAGAGAAGAGAGAGGGCAGTTTTAAACAAGACGGCCCCACGCAAGGACCACCTGTTCCTGCGTGGGGTGGTTAGCAGTGTGTGCTCCTATGCCCATCCCTCCCCTATGAATCTCCTCTGCCCCCCGACACATGGGGCTTTTAGCAAAAAGCTGGAGTGCCCCGTACAAGGACAGGGTGGGCAGTGCATTGTGGGCAGGGCAGCTGTGCATGGGGCCGTTTGTGTGAAGTATTCCAATGTGCACAGCACCCATGCACCTCTCCCTGTCCTGCCCTGTCCTCCCGACTCTAAAAACACCATACTTAGGCTGTGGCTAAAGCTGAAGAAACTCTTCGATCTAGCCAGTCTGTGGACTAGCAAAAGAATTGGCCATGGATTCATGCCAGTTGGGAACCACTGAGTTAAATCATATCCCCCTAATAGAACTGCAGATTGTTCTTTTGCTTGTGGGTAAATGTTTGAATTTTGGGTAATGACAATAGCAATTAGAGTAAGACATACTAAATCCTAGGAAGGTTATGGGGCTGATTTTGCCATTCCTTTGTATGTGGAACTGTTATTGCATGCAGTGGCACAAGTGTGGCTGTGGCATTAGGGATTCAATATACCTGTAAGATACACTGATGTGGCTATTTAAACACTTGAATAAATTCTGACCAAAAAGTGTAACTGGGAGCCCTGTAGATTTTAATTGTACCATTGATTTAAAAATACAACAATTCCTCCACAAATTAAAGGAGAGAATTGAAAAATACAGTAATCTTGTCTGACAGATGCACCGTATACTGATTATATGGTCCTTTTGAACTGGGTGAAAAGCCCTTTTGCTTAGCATAAATATTTTTTAGATGTGTTTAAAAAGTAAATGGTTTGTCCTTAGTTTCTGTCTCAAAACCATCTCTGCTGTCTTTTGTAAAATGTTATTGATTAGGTTGTTAACTTAAATTGCCTGCTGGTTGTGACTGAGAGCACGTGGGCATAATTAATCTCACAGTGCAGAATTCATTATTGAAGAAGCACTAATGAGCCATTCTAAGGTCTTTACTGGTCACAGAATGTCTGGATGCAGCAGAATGCAGTTGGCCTTAATGCCATTCCTGGTCATTAGTGTCACACCACCAGTGAAAACCTCAGAGAGATTTTAAATATTGTTAATGGCCTTTGTATTTAAAAGCCTTTCCCTCAGACAGGCTGTACTAGCATTGTTTGCAAAGACAATGAAATATTTCTTAAGTGAAGCCTCCTGGCTTCACTCCCTCTTGGCTTCACTCCTTCCAAAAATGCCTGCTTTGCATGTTGTATAATCTGATAGAATTGCATTTGAAATGCTGGGACAAAGCAGGGATGCATTCTCATGAGACAAAAAAGCCCCCCAAACTGTTTCCCCTCCAGTGTTTTCAATCATGTAAATAGATTAGGTCGCAGGATTCCTCCACAAATGAGCTACAAGTATGAGGGTGCAAAGCAGGGATTAACAGTCTTGCTATTTCTGTCTTCTGCGTTTCTCATAACTTGGAAACGGACACTTCCGACTTTCAGTTGCCAGCCTCATAGAGACATGAACCAGCTGTGCAGCATCATGGGATACTAGCAGTGACAGGGGCAATATCAGAGGCAAAATCGACAGTAGAGAGAGCAGGGAAAGAAACGTCAAAAAATGTATGTCTCAATTGTTATCTCTCACAGAAAGTTTAAAAAACAGAATGCACCTTAAGTACTGGAGATGGTCCTCAGCTTCAGAGTTCAGATCTGGGTCTAATTTCCACAAAGCTGGGAGCAAGTTTGAGTCTTGATTCAGGGCTGTCTATGCTTTAAATCATGTGTGTTAGACAAGGGTGTTTCTGTTTCTTGTTGGAAGTGGTTTTTAGGCTGTATTTGCACTGAGATTTTGCCTGAAAGTTATAGAGCAGACAGATATGGAATCACCATGATGCAAACAACTTCTTAATCCTTCTTCTTGCATACGGGTCAGCATGCTGCTGTAACACATGCCGATTAGGGGCTGTTTTTATACGAGCATCTTGCAGTTGTGCGACTCGCTTGCATGATTTTTCAAAATCCCGTGAGGCTGGATTATACGTGACAATGGACGCGATCATGTGCATTCAAGGCGGTTGTGCGTTGTTTGATGATCGTGAACTAAATACCTTGATGTGTGAGGTATTTAGTTTGGGGTTGGCAAACAACGCGTGACCACCTTCAATGTGCATGTTAGCGTCCATCGTCATGTATAATCCCGTCTTGTGGGATTTTGAAAAATCGCGTGAGTGGGTTGCACAACTGTGACCTGCTCATATAAAAGCACCCTCTGTTTAAAAACAGGCAAAGTCACAGTCTTTTTACTGACAACATAGCTCAGCAGCTCCTATTGACTTGAATGGCAGAGGATTGCATCTTGGTTGTTGGATGAGACCCATAGTTGGTCGCAGGGCATGGTATGGAAGAAATTTCACAAAAGCGCCGTTTTGTAAGGAGTGGACAGTTCAGTAACTGAGCAGAGGAGCTGGGGTGACATGATAGACAAGAAGCAAAGAGTCTTGAAGGTTAGAATGAGAAACTTGAACTTGATTTGGCAGGTGATTAGGAACTAGTGTAAGGAAGGTTTCTGAGGTGGTGATGTGGTTGTCAGAGCATTGGACAAGCACTTTGATTCCAGCTGCAGTTTGGTGTGAAGTGGAGACAGGAGACATTGGATGTCAGGGAAGATGAGGAGAAGATTACAGTATTCAAAACACAAGATGATGAGGACCTGGATAGATGAGAATTTTAGCTGTGTGGAGAGCAAACAAGGGGTGAATTCTAGCAATGTTTTTGAAGAAGTGGCAAAATTTGGACACAGCCTGGATGTGTAAAGCAAGGGAGAAGTGTGTGAAGGGGTTGGTCCTGTCTTATCTTCAGACCAGCTGTGAATAAGACCGTTTTTAGACGTGCACAGCGGCGGCCGCGCTTGTTTTCCAAAAGAGCCGGCAGCCCGATTTACACGTGACGCCGCCGCTGAATACGCGCATGCGAGGCCGATGCGCATCCATTTCCAGCCACGTATGACTGGCCTCGATCGCCGACTCGGTCAGTTCGCGGCTGGAAATGGATGCGCATTGCCTGCGCATGCACGTATTCGGCGGCAGCATCACATGTAAATCGGGCTGCCGGCTCTTTTGGAAAACAAGCGCGGGCACCACTGCGCACGTCTAAAAATGGCCACCTCCACTGGCCCTAGCTCTCTCCAGAACTGTTCAAGCCTGTAAAGAGGTAACTACCCTGTACCCTGCTACTTGAGTCCCTGAAGGTTCCTAGTCACAGAAATTGTATTAAAGCTTGCCTAAGTATCTCGCCTGGGATTTTCCCTTCAGCTATATTACCCAATGTCAGTACCACACAAGCATACCAGAGTTTGGTTAAAAGAATTTTATATTTATAATTTCAGATTAAGTACTAGATAAGACTGATTCAAGAATGCAAATCTAATAAAATAATTGATAAGACGCAATGCTAAATTCACTATAAAGTTCCCTGATTAATATCTTACCCTGCTCAAAAGTCCATGTTCACAGATATATGACCAAAGCTGGGCTCTTCTTCTTGAATGAATTTCTCACAATCTTTTCAGTTCATCTTTCATCTGGGTCTGATCAAATGGCAAATCTGTTTCTCATTGTTTTCTTAAATAACCTTTTAACTGACTTGTGGACAAGATTGGTGTCTGCGGGGGCTGCTTTGGTACACTCCAACACTGAACAGTCTTTTTGGAAGTTGATTAGTTCCTATAGCAGATGAGACTTTGGGTGTCTTCAGACGTTACGAGATCACGGTGAACCACGGTGAATACCCACCTGTGGTCACCGTGTCTCGTACATCTGTTTGCGGCGCGCCAGATGTTGGCCACGGTCAATCCCCACATGGGGTTCATTTGAACCACGCTTCCCGGGCTAGCCGGGGGAAGGTCCCGGGAAGCGTGGTCAAACGGACCCCGGGCCGTGACCAAGGAAAAGTCACGTCTGGCCGCGCGCCACGGCCCGGGATCCCCGGCGGGATCCCGGGCCGTGGCACGTTCGGCCGGACGCAGCGGCCGCATTGGCCCCGCCGTCCGCTCGTCTCCTCGGAGGGCGGGCGGCGGGGTGCGTGGAGGGGGCGGGGCCGTGCGGCCGCAAGTTGCACCGCGCGGCCCCGTCCCCTCCCACTTTCCCCGCCGGGATCCCCCCGGCACGTCTGTTGTGCCGTTACAGGGTGACCCCGGCGGGGAACGAAGCTGGTGGTCCCAGTACGGAGCCAAAGGGCCCCGTATTGTCTGAAAATACCCTTTACAATGTGGTATGTTTGTGCACTTTCATTGAAGGGAAAGTTTGTTTTTGCTAGGGGCGGGTTATGCATGAAGGACCACAACAAGTGCTGTGTCAGGTGCCGCAAGTACTACCCCTGAAAAAATCATGCTCAGCCAGAGGTTAGCCCAAGTCACAAAATCTGCTTCTAGATTTCAAACACCCCAGAGTTTAGGAAAATTCCAATCTTTGAGTTCAATATTTTGTCTTGAGAAGACAAAGGGGAGACATGATAATAGTCTTCCACTACCTGAAGGACTGTCACAGAGGAGATGGCAAAGACTTGTTCTCTCTTTTCCCTGAAGGCAAGACTAGAAATAATGGGCTCAAAGTCCAAGAAAGCAGATTTTGGTTAAACATTAGGAAGAACTTCCTAATGATAAGAGTTGTTTGATAGTGGAACAAATTATCTAGGGAGGTGGTGGGCTCTTCTTCGCTGGATGTTTTCAAACAGAGGCTGGACGGGGCCATCTGTTGGGGATGCTGTAGCTGTGGATTTCCTGCACTGAGCAGGAGGTTGAACTAGATGACCTCTGAGGTCACTTCCAACTCTATGATTCTATGAATTTCTCGTTTGGTCCATTGTGTACTTAAAGATTATTTGCAAAACAGATTTGACTCTGTACTTGCTTTCAGACGCTGCAAAGATTGCGGGTGTTCTTAGTTTTGGTCTGGATGAGGGCCCATTATAACTCTCAGTGAAACTTGTATATGCAAATTCGTAACAGAACTGAATATTGGTCGTTCCTTTCCCTTTGAAGCTTCACTCTTTAATTGGCCCTGTTCCTGTTGATTTAGCATAATCAGACCGCCCAATTCCTTCCCATGGCAGTAACTAATTCGGAAAGAAGACTTAGGCTGCTTTAACATGAGACGCTAATTGCGGGATTGTAATTTGCTCCCACAAATTAACTGTATGTGTGAATGAACTAATCCGTCTTTGTCCTGAGAGTTATGCCTTGAGTGTTCACACATTACTAGGATCTGAAATCCTACTCTTACAGTGACAGGTGTTATGGTTGCACAAAACTGGGAATGTGGGAATACCTGTCAGTATTACAATCGCAGGATAGTAGCTGTGGAAACCAGAAAACCAATAGGATGGCACTGTGGTTCATTCCTGGCTAGTTAATTTCAGGTAGTTTGATAATTTCACCCAGTTCTGGTGCCGGCTTGTTGATTTCAACTGCACTCTGAGGTCAGTCCGGCAGCAGGCACAGGACAGAAAGGGGAGGACAAAAATTATGTGAAATTTGCGCTTGTGAGCATGGTAGATCCCATGATTAGTGACATAAGTGTAAAATGCACTAAAAAAAAATGCAGGAGACACGTCTCATGAGAACGGTGCCCAGAAATGAAATCACATGATTTTAAGATCACGGGAAGATTGCGGGAACAAGAAAATCATGGTAGACACTGTCTCATGTGAATTTTTGTAGCAGTATTACTGTGTTTCCCCCAACTATTCTCAAAACCCATTTACATGGCTGGTTAGAAAATCTCAAAAACTTCCAAACACCAGCTGATGGAAAAATATCATGATGAGAAAATTCTTCAAAGACGGAGAAACTTTGCAATGGGGCTTTAGCCATCAAAACTGCATTTTTGTGTACATTCTAGCTATGACCACACAGGAACTCCACAGTCCTGGAGTTTGGGATTGTTGTTGTGTTTTGATTTTTTTTCTTTTTTTTTAAGCAAAATGTTTTTCATGTTTTCACTCTGACCCTCCTAAAAATGTTCCTACATTGATGAATTTCAATGACCTTAAAAAGCTTTTCAGCCCTATTGTTAACTGTCCGAAGATAGCAAGTATTCAAAAGGCAAAAATGGGGTGCAGTTTATAGTGTATAACACATGTCTAAAGCTATCATTTATTATCTGCTGATGTGCATGTGTGCGAGAGATATCTATGTACATCTACACACGTATTAAACCACCTTCCTCTGTGCACAGTATTGTGGGCATCCCAGAGGGGTATAAAATGTAATGTTTTCTGAGAAGGAGGACAGTGTTTAAGTTCAGGTGACGAAAAGTCTGTCCCCACTTTCCAGCATGATTTCGGAGTATGGTACATTATTTCAGTGGTATGTTGTTGTTTCTCTTGTTTTCCAGAAGGAACACTGATCCTACCTTTGGTTTGTTTGTTTGTTTGTTTGTATTTTCCCCCCCTCCAGAAACCCCATTGCTGATCCTGCTACCGTGGTACTGCTGTTTTGCAAAGCTGGAAGCAACACGCATGTAGGGGTGGGGGTTAGAACTCGGGCAGCTCTCCTTCCCACATAGACGTGACTGTTATGCTAGCTTTCCCTTATTTACTCCTTTTGTTTAGTTGGTTCTGGGGGATTGTTGGGATTTTTATTTTTTCCTTTTGATCCTGGGAGGTTAGCTGTGCAGTTTGATTTCTTCTGTGCCAACCAACTTCAGTAGCACAGAGCTCTTAAAAAACAAGCCCCTCTGAACTGTCCTGTGCCTTGCTCAAAATTTACAGACTCATCCTTTAGTCATCTGAATCAGCCTCCCATCAAAAAATGCTCTAATTTCGACTAAGTAGGATGAATTCCGATTTCTCCCCTATCTTCACTTTCTTCTCACAATATGTTTGTTAAGAGCTCTGCACAAAACTGCTTTGCCAATGGGGGAGCGGGCGGGGATGACTCTGATTTTTCTTGTGCCCGGCAGCGAAAGGGTTAATGCCTGCTTTCCTCTTTGGTATCCGTTAGTTGCAGCCCATGTTGTGATCAGTCCATGTCCATGTGCGTTTTGTCCCCAAATTTAATAAAACATTTAATAAAATAATCAGAAACGGTCAATGTCAATAATGACAGCCATTTCCAATTTTCCTCAGGACACCCAACCTGCTTGCAATTCACTGCAAACATGACAGAGGCGGTCAAAACCTACAAATGGCAGTGCATTGAGTGCAAATCCTGCAGTCTTTGTGGGACCTCGGAGAATGACGTGAGTTTCCCTTTATTTTTAATATATGCATTGGCGGTGTTGAAAAATAAGGACTGCCCCAGAGCGATGTCCTCTATAGTGATGTCAGCAAAATCGTAAAGCTTTTGGGACAGTAGGAGACTTGCAGGCCCCAGCAACATTTCACTGAGCTCCATGCAAACTCCAAACCTGGCTCCCAGCCTGTTGGCCTTTCATTGGGCCTGTAAGACCTGGCTGTTTGTCTGGGCATTTGGGGGAGGGCGGGGGACGGGGGGGGGGATAGGCGTGGATTTTTAACCAGTGTTTTTTACCTCTGTGATGTTGTTTTTATTGTTTTAGTAATTCCTCAATGTATTGTTTTTATATAAGAACATAAGAAGTGCCATACTGGGTCAGACCAATGGTCCATCTAGCCCAGCATCCTGTCTCCGACAGTGGCCAATCACGATGGCTTGGGAGAAACACCCAACAGATCACAATGGGGGGATCAGTTCCCTGTTGTTTTCCCCCAACTCCTGTCATGTTCCCGGATCCTGTCTGGCTAGTAGCTGCTAATGGACCTATCTTCCAGAAACTTGTCCAAACCTCTTTTAAACTCAGCTATAGTACTGGCCCTTACCACAGCCTCTGGCAGTAGATTCCACAACCCAATTATACGCTGAGTGAAAAAATATTTTCTTTTATTTGTTTTAAACTTGCCACCCATGAGTTTCATGGAGTGTCCCCTAGTTCTAGTACTAGCTGAGAGGGTAAATAACTGCTCCTTGTTTATTAGTTCCACACCACTCATGATTTTATAGACCTCTATCATATCTCCTCTCAGTCGTCTCTTCTCCAAACTGAAGAGCCCCAACCTACCAAGCCTCTCCTCATACGGGAGCCCTTCCATGCCCTTGATCATTTTTGTTGCCCTTCTCTGTACCTTTTCTAGTTCAGCTATGTCTTTTTTGAGATGGGGCGACCAGAACTGCACACAATATTCGAGGTGCGGTCGCACCATTGATTTGTATAGAGGCATTATGACATCCTCAGTTTTATTCTCTATCCCCTTCTGAATAATTCCTAACATTCTGTTTGCTTTTTTGACTGCTGCTGCGCACTGCGCTGT
Organism: Sphenodon punctatus; assembly: GCA_003113815.1. NCBI lineage: Eukaryota > Metazoa > Chordata > Lepidosauria > Sphenodontia > Sphenodontidae > Sphenodon > Sphenodon punctatus. Next base: position 1,735,081 of record QEPC01009912.1, on the reverse strand, counting down.
GGATTTCATTGTATTGTCCACAACCACCCCCAGATCCTTTTCCTGAGTGGTAACTCCTAGCTTAGTACCCAGCATTGTGTACGCATAGTTTGGATTATTTTTCCCTACGTGCATCACTTTGCACTTGTCCACATTAAATCTCATTTGCCATTTAGATGCCCAGGCACCCAGTGTCGTAAGATCCTGTTGCAGTTCCTCACAGTCTGCTCGTGTTTTAACTACCTTGAATAACTTGGTGTCGTCTGCAAATTTGATCACCTCACTCTTAACACCCTTTTCCAAATCATTAATGAATACATTAAACAGCACCGGTCCCAATACAGATCCCTGAGGCACACCACTTTTTACATCTCTCCATTGTGAAAACTGACCATTTAGTCCTACCCTTTGCTTTCTATCTTTCAACCAGTTTCTGATCCATAGTAAGACACTACCTCCTATCCCATGACTTTTTAATTTTCTCAAGAGTCTGTCATGAGGGACCTTATCAAATGCTTTCTGGAAACTCAGGTACACTATATCTACTGGGTCTCCCTTGTCCACAAGCTTATTTTACACCCTCAGAGAATTCCAACAGGTTAGTGAGGCATGCCATACCTTTACTAAATCCGTGTTGACTCTTCCCCCATTAAGCCATGTTTGTCAACATGCTCTGTAATTCTGTCCTTAATTATGGTTTCCACCATTTTGCCCAGCACAGACGTCAAGCTTACTGGTCTGTAGTTTCCAGGATCACCTCTGGATCCCTTTTTAAATATCAGAGTTACATTTGCCACCCTCTAGTCCTTGGGTACAGTGGCAAATTTTAGTGACAGGTTACAAATTACTAGCAGTAGGTCTGCAATTTCATATTTGTTTTAAATATTTTGTAAGCCACCCTGAGCTGCCATAGGGAGCGGGATATAAATCTTTGAATAAATAAATAAATAACACTGGCCCCCATCCCATCTGACAGAGCCTGGAGAACCAGTTCACTCTGAGGACTGCATAGAAGTTGGGGGTGCTTATGGGATGCACACAGAAAGAGAAGAGTCCAGATCATGGATCTGTCCCCATCTGCGTGAGCATGCCATCATCTCTGCTCCCTTACCTTGAACTCAGGTTTTCAGCAGTTGGGAGTAGGAACTGGATCCCGCAGCTAAGCCCAGGAACTGGAAAGGGGTCACATAAAAACTAGCCATGAGCCACATTTGGCACCCGGGCCTGAAGTTTCCCACCCCTGGGCTAGATCCATGGGCCAGATCCAGGAACTGGAAAGGGATTTGGAGGTTTCTCACCCATCCTAGATGCTTCAGTCTTTACTATAAAACCCTGAAACTTTCAAAGCATTTGGGTTGGAAGGCACTATTTTATTGATCTAGTTCTAGATCAGCATCATCGCTATCAAGGAGAAAAAAGATAGTACTGTTGCATTTCATTCTGAGGGGGGGCATTTTCAGTGCAGTACATGGGAGCTGTTAGTTGAATGTGTGCTTTGTAATAATGGGGAGAACTACTGTTCCCATGGAAGGAATAATTTATTTGTTGATGGTGTGCTTTGTAATAATGGGGAGAACTACTGTTCCCATGGAAGGAATAATTTATTTGTTGATGGTGATGGGTACCTCATGCTTCAGTGGAGATGATGTGGCGTGCAGGGTTTATGTGGACAAGATGAGATGAGGATGCTAATTGATTTAGGAGGCAGAAATGACTTGTAAATCTTTGCATGTTCCTTATATTCTTACTTTTACAATTATGTATTCAAAACTATGTTCCACTGATCTGCAAATGCTTGTATTCCCACCTTAGTAATCTACATCATTCATTCATTCATTCATTCTCTTTTTCTCTCCCCAACAACCCTGTATCAGGACCAGTTGCTCTTCTGTGATGACTGTGACCGTGGCTATCACATGTACTGTTTAAATCCACCAGTCTCCGAACCCCCAGAAGGTAACATTTCCAGGAAGTCTGCTTTGAGAACTACAGAAATGTAGAAGGGGAAATTGCGTTGGGAGCCTTAACTGGTGTGGCTTAACCTGTGGTTCTCCAACTTTAGACTGTACCCTTTCCCCTTCTGTGTTATTTGATGCTCCCTTCTGCCACACACACCCCCACACTTCCTCCCACTTTGCCTATCCTTACCCTCTTCCCTCCCTCCCCCTTAAGTCCTTTCCTCTCTCTACACTTTTCTCCACTGTCCCCTGCACCTCTCTAGCTGTTGTTACTGTAGTTTCCTTAGCTCAGAGCAGCTAAGCTGGGAAGACTTCAAAAATGGGACTTGCTTGCCTACTTCAGGAACATGGATTTCAATTACAGGCTGAAGCACCAATTTCATGTTAAAAAAGTGGGATTGGGCAAGTGGTATTTTGAATTTATGCTTACCTCATCCAAGATACATTCCCTGATCCCGGTTTGAGAACCACTGTTTTAGAAAGGCTTGATGTGCGCAACACAACAGAAGCAAAGCAGCAGTTAACAGCACACTGATTGCTGTCAAAGGGCCACTGAGAAATATGGGGTTAGGTTGGGGGTGGGAATCAAGGATCCTCATCTGAAAGGGCAGAGAAGCTGGGGAAGACCACTGGCTGGTGGAGGGGTGAAGGTTGTCAGTTTGAAAGAGCTGAGCATCTTGGAACATTTCACGTAGGAGCAAACCACTCTCCTGTGCTGTCTACTCACTTGGTAGGTTTGGGAAATTGATCAGCTCCTGTTCATTTGAGAACTTCATTACTGGGTCCTTTTGTACCCAAGACTAGAATTTTATGTTTCCCTCCCCTATGGATTTAGAAATGTCCAAATCAGAGATGGACTAAATCTGTAGCTGGGGTTGAAACTCAGGCCCACGCTTACCCCTAATACTTTGTTGATGTGGTTTGGAATGGAGTCATAATTGGTCAGTGAGGATCCAACTTCTCGGTGGTGTTAAAACAAGACATGTTCTGGAGACAGAGATTCTCAATGTTGTCTTGATTATTGGTACCTCAGAAGGGGAGAGATTTTCCAATCTGTATTATGTTTAGTAAAATTACATACTTACGTCCCTCGAGGAAATTCCACTTGAGGTGTTTCTATTGGATCTAGTTGGTAACTGGTTTTTGCAATTTGTTGTTGTTGTTGATTGGGGAAATACTATTCACATAACTGAAACCAGCAAAGACCAGCAGAAACTGATAGAGGCTCCCACATAACAACTCTATCAGAATCTACTGACTCTTCCGATTGCAGAAGTTCATTCATAGTTACGAATGGGCCATGCACTCATGTTTTGAAAGAGAACAGGAGTTGAGCATCTTTGATTTTTTTAAAGAAGAAGATGGAAAAGCTTGGAAATTGAACAAGCAGCCAGGATTTCTGGTTCCTTTGTAAATCCTGGGACACCGCGTCAAAAGGCAAAATATTTTGTTTTAGGGAGGCACATCACAACTGAAGAGAGACATCTGGTGATATTCTAGGTGCACCATGGGGAGTGGAACAAGACTGCATCTGCTGCAGAAATATTTTGCAAACTCCACTGCTAGGGGATGTCTGCAATCCCATTGGAGCTCTCCTTAGCATTGGCTGAGAATACGAGATTAAGGCTGTGCATTTGAAATCTACTTATTTATTTACAGGGAGCTGGAGTTGTCATTTGTGCCAGGAATTAATCAGAGAGAGAGCATCAGCTTTCTGCTTCCAACCCTAAAGGTCTCCATGGATCAAGATTCAGCTTGCTCCTGGAGTCATGGTACCAGCGCACAGTTCTCATCCTGAACACAAAGACATGCATACACACACATCAAAGAGAATGGACACTCAAATAAAAGAAGAGGTATCTCTGGTATTTACTGTTGAAGTGTAGATTTCACTAATACAGTACCTCCTGGGTTCTACTAGAAGGATAGGAACGTGCTCTTTTTTTAATGCTTCAAGCGGAATCTCTTCACTGCTGCGCATGGTTGCAGACATACTGTAAGGCTCACATGCATTATGCTAATGGAGGAAAACTGTTATAATGATGTTGAGAAATTAATTTGTTGTGGCTTGTGCTTTTTGTTTGGTCTTGTTTTTTTAAAAAGACATAACAGCATATCACTACAAGCATTATTGATGTGGTACATTGGTCAAGATGTTGGAAAGTGTTACTCATCACAGGTTTAATATGGGGACTTCTTTACTATGAGCACGTGGTAGACCTGGAGGGCTTTGTAGCTCTGTTTGTTCTTCCTGAGTCATGAACAATATATGCATATTGTCATTTAAGCAGGCACTCATCTAGGATTCTATGTGTCTTTTGTCTTTGATGGAACAACCCTTCTTGTTTTACTTGATTCTTGTCTAAGTGAACGAAGAATGGACTATTTGGCCATGATCCACAAAACACTTATTCCATACTCTGAGGTAAGTGGTTTGTGGCCTATGTATATAAAGTGGCTTCTTTCCTATTTCAGTTTCTTTACATGTTCTGGGAGAACCTCCTCAAATGATCCTGTTGTGTGGCTCAGCCCAACATTTAAAATGAAAAAGGGCACGGCCATCTATAGATCCCAGCCTACACAGAAATACTGACATGGCTATCTTGAAATTTAAACAGCCCTCTGCTGTGTACACATTCCCACTGAATAGCCCTGAGCAAAGACCAGGGAAGGAAACTGACAGAGAATGAAGGGGGAAAAGCATCTACAGAAAAAGTGTGTTTTTACAGCTGTCTTCATTTCAATAAAGTAAGGTGTCATTACTAAAAACAAGAACATTTTTAAAAATGTGATTTCTGTGTGGGCCGTGTTCCTCTTAGGTTACAAACATACCAGCCCAAATCAATCTAGTATAAACCAAGACTTGTCATTGGCTTAGGATTCACATGTTCCTATGTTATTGCTTGTGTGACAGGAGAAAGGTAAATTCCAGGCAGGATGGCTGGTGTAGGTTGTTCACACGTGCAGATAGGGCACATGAGATGAACACATTCATTGACGCCTCTCTGTAAAATTATTTAAGGGGACATTGTCAAGAAAAATGTCATTTAGTTATGAAAAATCCCTCTGTGTTATTAACCCCACCTCACATAATTAAAATGAAATTAATTGTGCACATCTTATTTGCTTCTCATTATTGATGTAGTTCGTTTTCTTTTTGCACTTCTTTCTGTGTGACGAGATCAAACCAGCCTGGTTTCAAATGCTGGTTCTCACACATGTTGCTCTGGATTCATGAAACTGTAAGAGAACAATTTAAATCCCTTGGGAACCATCTTCACTAATTTCTATGGGGGCACTTTATTTCTAATCCTCAAATAGGTGAAATCACCCCAGGACAGGGCCATCGGATGAAAACCAACAGGCAACCGGCACGTCAGCTACACACTCCAGGAGGGGGCCTGGCCCTGGTGGGGTCAAGTTCACAGCACACAACAAATGTGCACCTGATCGGGCCAGCCAGCGAGTCCTCTCCCCCACCCCTCCACCCTGGTGGGGGAAACAGATCACATGTGCAGCTGGGCAGTCCTGCCCCCAGCACTCCCCCCACATTCTACCATGATGGGAAGCCATGGTGGCCATGGCTGCCTGTCATGGAAGCCCCTGATCCCTGGTGGGGAATGGGGCCGCTAACATACGCGCAGGCCTGCTATGGCCTACGTTGGTTCACCTGAGCAGCCCTTGGCCCAGAATCATCTGGGGAACCACACCTGGGACAGCCACCTACCTGGGCTGGGGCAGCAGCGGGCCCACATCTGGAAACCTGCAAACAAACACACCAGGGAGTCCCTGGCTCAGGTGAGCCATAGCGGGCCCTTGTCATATGCAGCAGGGAATGAGCTGTTGGGGGCAGACAGACCGGTGGCGGAAATGGCTGTGCTCTCAACACCCAATGTCTTTAGACCCAATGTTAGTCACGGGCAGATAGAAAACACTCAACAGCCACCCAGGAGACATCAGTGCAACCAGGGGAGGAGTTAATGGGAGGCTAACAGGGGCAGATCAGTGGCCAAAAAATAGTGACGGTGCTTAGACACAATGCACAGTGATGTGGCAAACGTCTTAAGCACCCAATTGCTATTGTGTCTAAAAGACACCCATTGTCTTCAGCAGGGACTAATTTAACCAGTAAGGCACAGGGTAAACATTTTTTTAAAAATAAGACAAGGCCAAAATGGAGTGTCTGGAAATGCTAGATAGTGTTATTTAAACATGTTGAGACGGAGGCTTCTGTGTTAATCTCCCAGTGAATGCACAGGGACGAGACTATTTGTGCAATAGGCATATATTATATGATACTGTTTTCCTGGGCTTTGTATAGCCTTTGTGACCTTACTGTTGTGGAGGTGGTGGGCACTCTTGAGTGACCATAGCAGCCACAATAAGCTGATCTGCAGCCTGCACAATCAGCTTTTTAAAACTAATGTGTGAAATCCTGACTCCTGTGAATTTGATGACAGAAGCCCGATGGATTTTAGTGGGTCTAGGATTCCTCTTTTTAAACTGGCCATCTGTCCTCAAGCCCTTGGGCTGCATGCTGGAGTACTTCAGATTTCTCATCGCCATCTCTGAACTACCCCATCCGGCCTGTCATTTTCCAGCCTCCATTCCTATTTGCCAAGCTCTCTAGGAGAAACGGAGGTCAAGCTTTTCAGGAAGAGCTGGTCTAATGCAGGGACAACCAGGGCCTACACAGCTGACTGTGTGCTTTCAGCAATCCCATGCTTTTGAACAGGCAACTAACCCTTTATCATCTTTTGCCCTCACACTACCTTGCCACCACACTAACCTCCACAACTTGTGTGTGTACTATAGGGCACAAGCCAATAGCCTGCGTGCACTGCCCCCTACGTGCAGTGCATGGCCAGAACTTGTGTGCTTCAGGTGTGCACGTGCACTGCACGTGCAGCACAAGCATATGGGGCAAAGGCGCAACCTGGGCCAACCTGACTACCCGAGCCCACCTCCCCCGCAGCCCTGGGGGATGGAGTAGGACTCGAGCCCGCTCCATTCCTCCAGGCCACGGGGTGTGTGGGCTCGGGGCGTCGGGTCGGCCCAGGTTGCACCTTTACCCCACCCGTGTACACCTACAGCACTCACGTTCTGGCCGTGCACTGAACGCAGAGGGCAGCGCACACAGGCTATTGGATTGGGCCCATAGTATTTCTCCACATACATTTTTAAATCAAAATGAATGACCTCTCTCTTAATCTTCATCTTCCTGGGGAGAGGATTAGAAACTGCCTGGTGTTTGTGCTCCACAGAGATAAAAGCCTGCCGATGTGCCCCCACCACCCCTGTCCACTGCAATAGCAGACCACGCGGCAGGACTCCTGCAGCCCTTTTGGCCTGTCAGCTGCACTTGGACCCCTCTAAGCCAAACCCCAGTAGAACGGATTGATTTACTGCATCTGTATCCTCTACCTGAGTTACCACCAGGAAGGAACTGGTAACAATCCAGGATCAATGTGCATGCACCCTTTTTTGCTCACATTTGTGGCTTACCTTTGGTTAGGAGGAGGAAGAGGGGTGCGTTAACTCACCCCTCTCCCTTACCCTGCATTCTAGAAATTCAAGGCAAGCTGGTAATGAGGGACGTGACTTGTCCTGGATAGGGGACAGGGAGAGGGGCAAGTCTAACCCTTATGCCATGTGAATTGTGGGCCAAGTTCCTAATGTGAACATATTAAGTCAGAGGTTTCTAAACTGCAGGTTGGCACCTCTAAATAGGGTCCCTCCTTCTGTGGCTGGGTAATTATCTCAACTGATAGATATCCCATATACTTTGCATGTCAGTGTTTTGCTTCAGCCTCATCCTCTCTCCAGTGCCATTACCTATTGTTTCTTTGTCTCCTGTTTTTAAATGTCTGGCACATCTCTCTCTCTCTTTTTGCCCTATCTAACCCCCCCTCACTCCAGTTACCTTGTCTTATCCACTCCCACCCATTCTGTGCCTCTTCACATATACCTGCCCTACATTTGCTCAGTTTATGTATTTCTGACTGGCTACGCTACATGCCTGAGGAAGGGCCCTGTGTGGCTCAAAAACTTAATCCTTCTCACCAACAGCAGTTGGTCCAATAAAAGATATTATTTGAACTACTTTGTCTCCCTTGCTGTCTGGGGTCATGAAATTATATTTGAGTCTCAAAATGGGGTCACACAAACAAAAAATCCCAAATCGCTGGCCTGTCCTATTGCAGCCTCTCTCAGCTGCCAGTCCTCAAAACACTACACCAAGGCAAGTCCCAGGATCAGCCCACTCAGGAGCAGCATCCCGAACATTTGGAAATACCCATTAATGTAAATGCTGCACTTTCATTATTTATTATTAATTATAATTATTTTATTATTCTACGCACTTGCTATCCTGCACCCTCCTGTCCAAAGGCAGCTCGGGGTGGCATACATATAGCTAAAACAAATAAATAATACTATAAAATACAATAAAAATCAAATTTTATAACAATAGACTAAAAGGAGCTGTAAATTCCCATTCCCGACCCAACCCTCCCACCCACTATCCATCTCCCCCACCACAGGCCTGTCAGAACAGCCAGGTCTTACTTTGTCGTCGGAAAGAGGGGAGATCCGGGGACGAACCGTCACTGGGAGGGAGTTCCACAGCCATGGGGCAGCCACCGAGAACGCCTTCTCCATGGTTGCCACACAAAAAACTCAGGGGGCCTTGAGGAGAGCACCCCTGGTTGACTGCAGAGGCCAATCCAGGATCCAGGGTGTGAGGCAGCCCCACAGGTAAGTCAGGCCCAGATCGTGTAGAGCTTTATAGGTAAGGATCAACACCTTGAATCGGGCCCGGAAGACTATGGGCAGCACGTGCAATCAACGGAGCACAGGTGTTATGTGTTCACAATGGCCTTTCCCTGTAAGGAGATGGGCTGCCACATTCTGCACCAGCTGCAGTTTCTGGACCGTCACCAGGGGTAGCCCCACATTAAGCGCATTACAGTAGTCTAATATTGAGGTGATGAAGGCATGGATGAGAGTGGCCAGGTCAGAGTCTGAGACATACAGCCGAAGCCATCGTACCAGATGTAGCTGGCCAAATGCGCTCCTCACCACAGCCGTCACCTGGGCATCCAGGCAGAGCTGCGAGTTGAGGAGCACCCCCAGACTACGAACCTGAGAGACCAAGGAAGGGTGAACCCCATTAATGATGGGGGCCACCACCCCCTCGGCCCCTCCCACCAACATCACCTCTCCGTCTTGTTAGGATTCAGCTTCAGACGGCTCACTCTCATCCGTCAGACAGCTGTCAGACACTGAGTAAGCACCCAAGACTGCTGGGTCTGGGTCAGCTGAAAATGGGATATATACTTGGGTATCATCCGCATGTTGATGATACCAAACATCAAACACCCTCATGACTTCGCCCAAAGGCTGCATGTACACGCTGAACAGGAGAGGGGACAGAAGAGAACCCTGTGGAACTCCACATGTGAGGTCGCAGGGAGATGATGAACAGTCCCCCAGGACCACACACTGAGTCCTCCCAGCCAGGAAGGAACAGAACCATTCAAGAACAATCCCGGTCCCGCAGAGTCACCGACATCTCATGATTAGGGCTGAAGCGAGGAAAAGTTTTTTAGTGTGAATAATTCATGAGAATTGAAGGAGAACTCAGGTGTTTTTGCCCCCCCCCCTCGAGTTCTCACAACTTACTCAAGGGGCCAGGGGATGCAGTTGAAGGGGCCAGAATGGGGGCCAGAGGTGAGCAGGGGGCAAAGACAAGTCCCCATGGCGCCTCTGCCCCCTGCCTAGCTTCCTCACCTGCGGGGGAAGAGAATGTTTGGGCGGGGCCAGGAGCGAGGGTTTGGGGACCTAGTGGGGGTCAGGCAGGGGTTTACTCACTGTCCAAGGGGGTCCCAACCCCCCGGCTGTGCTCTGCTCCGCGCCATGCCATGCTGGGCCTCTTCCCAGCTTTGCAGTTTAAAAGGAGAAGAAAAAAAGCCTTGAGCATGCTCTAGCTACTTGGCCCTGGCTGTCCTTTTTAAAGATGGCACCTGCAGGGCCAAGCAGCTCTTCTGTACATGCTTGGCCCTGCAGGCATCATCTTTGGAGAGGGCCAAAGATGCCCCCAAGCATCCTGCCCCCTGCTTTGACAGGCAGCCATGGCTGCCCATCATGGTGGCCCTGATCCCGGGCAGGGGATGGGCTGCTAACAGACATGTGGGCCCACTATGGCCAGTGTAGGCCCACCTGTGCTGCCCTTGTCCCGGGCTGTGGGCCTGGAATCATCTGGGGACCAACATCCAGGCCAGCCGCCGACCTGGGCCAGGGGTACAGCGGACCCATATTTGGTGACTCGGAAAGTGACAATGCGTTGGGGAGTCTTTAGCCCAGGTGGGCAATAGAGGGCCCTAGCGGACCCCCATTGCATCTGTTTTCACCCTAAGATGCTACACAAAAACAAAACAGGATGAAGTCTATCAGTGTGTGCACATGTGTAGTTGTGTCATCATGCTAACCACCAACAAACTGTCCTCGGAGGCTTTAGTGTCCCATCACCAGGAATTTATTAACGTTATACACACCAAGTATTACCCTCCACCCACAACCATGTCCCAGCTGCATCTGCTGCAAATAAGCAAGTACCATATTATTATTCCTATTTTATTGCAAGAGAAAAGGAGGCAGAAAGAAGTCAAGGGCACACTTTCAAACTCATCCACTAATTTTGGGTGCCTAGGGTGAGACCATGCACTGATTTCCAGAGGTGTCCTGTATCATCTGTGATTGAATTATAGCCATATGCTAGCAGTTATCTGCCATAGTTAAGCAGGGTTAATTATCGAGCATGTACTTACTTCATTGCTAAGGGGGTTGCTATAACATTTAGTATTTTATTTAATTTATTTATTTATCCTGCTCTTCCCTAAAAAAGGCTCAGGGTGGCTTACAATGTAGATAAAAACATATACAAAATAATCCATAAAAACAGTTAAAAGAAAAAAACAAAAAACAAAACCCAAACCCCCAACTCCCCCCCCAACCCCTCACAAAACCCACCCAGACCACCTCTCCATTTCCCACATCCAACCCCCCTTCACACCCCTACCCCAAGCCCCCACCCTCATCACCTCTGCCAAATGCCTTTACAAAAAGGAAGGTCTTTACACCACCTCCGAAAGACGCTCACACTCTGTGTTAGGTCCCGCGCCCTCCGCTGCCACTTCCAGCCCCTTAGGGGGTGGGGTTGCGGGCGACATGTGGGGCACAGGGGCAGGGACATACTCGGGGGTGTGGCCCTGCATGCGGGGGTGCAGCCGGTGGTGCCGACGCCGCGAGAAGCTGTGGAGATGGGGGTGGGGCCGCCACGTGTGCCGCCAGAGGATGGCGGGGCGGGACCCTCCGACGTGTTGCGCCACTCTGCACGTTTGCGCACTCGAGAGGACGGAGCCAGTATTAATTAAAGGAGGATCAGAGACAGTACCACCGCCGGTGATCAGCAGCACGGTGAGACTGGCCCCCTCGTGTGGATTGTGTCAGCGAAAGTGTGGTACAGTTTTGTGAAAGTGTGGTTCTGAGTGGCTATGGGTGTGTGGGTTGGTGAGTTCTAGGGAGTGGGTGGCGAGAGAGCGTGTGTTTGTGGAGAGAGTGTGTGGACAGAGGCATCGCAAGTGGAACGAACGGTGGGTGGGTAGGGCGTGGGGCCACTCCCTGTCCCTCCCGCTGCATCTGGGTCCTCCCTACCCCTGTACCCTTGGTGAGAGTGGTGGTTAGCACCCTTCCCCGTGTTCCTGGGCCTACACCCCCCATCTGGCACAGACCCCACACCATTTTCCTCCCTACACACGGTCTAGGGTTGCGCAGGGGTATGGGTGGTGGTGCGAGTGGGTGGAGTGTTGATTCTTGGTGTTAGGTGGAGGGGCTCCACTCAGGGCCCTGCTGTCTCCCCCCCATGATGATCTGGCCTCGCCCCATTTGGGACATTTAGGGGTTGTTTTCCTCCTACCGTAACGTGGAGCCCTTTAGGATGCAAGGAGGTGAGGGTTACAGGTTGGGAGGTGTGGGTTTCTCCAGGTCCGTGGTCCCTTCCTGGTTCCCCCTATCCTAACACTCTGGCACAAACGAACCTGCAGGGCAAGGGAGTTCCATAGCATCGGAACTGAGTTAGGTTCAGATTTTCAAACAGCTGCATCACTGAAATTAGCATTTCAATGGGGCTTGCACCATTTGGGGGCTCAAGCTGACCTACAGTTTTCGTCTTGAGTGAGGGGAAGCAACTGCCAAGTTGCACTCATTTGCAAACAACTATTACGCCTTGGGGCTTTTGAGCACTATGTAGTTATTTTATTTATTTATTTTCAATCATTTTAACCCGCCCATCCTGCCACAGGCAGCTCTGGGTAGCGTACAATATCAAACATTAACAACATTAAAAACAACTTTTAAAATATACAACAAAGAGAGAGATAAAAAATCCCCAACCACCCCCCACCCTTACCCATTCTCCCCACCCTACCCATCCTCCCCCCCAAAAGCCAGACGAAACAGCCACATCTTGCAACAGCATCAAAATGAGGGGAGATCCAGGGCCAAACGGGTCTCCACCAGCAGTGAGTTCCACAGCCGTGGGGCAGCTACCGAGAAAGCCCCCTCCATCGTGCCCCTCCACCAGACTTGGGGGCCCCCCAGGAGAGCACCCCCCCAATGACCGCAGATCCAGACTCCGCCAATCCAGAACCCGGGGCGTGAGGCGGTCCCACAAATAGGTTGGGCCGAGGCCATTTAGAGCTTTATAGGTGAGCACCAACACCTTGAATTGGGCCTGGAATACTACAGGCAGCCAGTGCAGAGATTGAAGATCCGGGGTAATATGTTCCCGGTGGCCCAATCCCACCAGGAGACGGGTCACCACGTTCTGCACCAGCTGCAGTCTCCGTATCGTCACCAAAGGTAGCCCCATGTATATACTACAGTTATTCTTCTCCGTCACCACCTCTACTACACTCTGAAAGGACTTTATTAAACTTTGACAAGAAAATAATTGCCTGCACAACACATTAGGTGTGGGGCTGCTATGTTTTTTCTGCACCTGTTTTAGAAAGGGGTCATTATGGGCACAGAGAAGAGGAATAGTGGAGAAACTACGGTTAATCCTGTCAGTGAGTGTGACTTGGCTAGTTGCCTCCATCCCCTCCCACAAGGTGGGGGGCAGCAGGCTCGTAGCTGCGCCTACCTAGAATGGGAGGCGGGACATGGTGGGTGGGTGGGTGATTTCCTGCCTTCGGGGCCACAGTCCCTGAGGGTGGAAAAACAGCCGCGCACAGGCAGGGCGGGAAATCTGGAATCCCACCAGGGTTGCTAAAGAACCCCGGTGGCTGTTGATTGGGTGGTTCTGGTTTTGGGGTGTTTTTCAGGGAAAGGTGGGCGGCAGCCCCCGGGCCGCCTGAATGGAAGAAGGCTGGTGTCACCAAGGACCTTACCTTCCTCGAGCTTTCCCCCATCATGCTCGCAGTCCACCTGTGGCTACAGGAATTCGCGAACCACACGGTTCATTTTTGATGCGATAACCTGGCCGTGGTGCACATCTTAAACACGCAGTCCTCCAGATCCCTGTGAGTTATGAAGCTGGTTAGGGCGTTTGTGCTCACCTGTCTGAATTTTAATATACTCTTTCAAGCCAGGCATGTACCGGCATTGAGAATGGTATTGCCAACGCCCTCTCTCACTTCCAGATGGAGCTTTTCTGCCTGCTGGCATCTTGAGCCAGGGCAAATCCAGAGCTGCTGCCGCCATCAGCGTGGAGTCTTGGGTCATAGAACTCTACTCCGCCATGCAGGGATCACTGGCTCCGCGAACAAGAGCTGCCTATGACCGGGCGTTCTGTCGATTCCAGCAATATTGGCTGTTGCAAGAGTGGGAACCAAGTTTCCCGATCCCTGAGCCCCAAATGCTTCAATTTGCCTTCCACCTGAGGCGGAGAGGGGCAGCACCAGGCACCATAGCGAGTAAATTGGCGGCGCTAGGGTTCATGAGCAAACTAGCTGGGCACCCACCCCCGACAGGGTTTTCCTCACCAGACGTCTCTTAGAAACAGGTCCAGCACTATTCCAGGGGTGTCTCTCATGCAAAGCCCTGCAAGGCTTTGTTGATTGGCTGTGTTTCCCTAGTCTGGTCAGGGGAGGGTAGGAGCTGGACTGGCAGGCAGCCAAATCCGTCTTCGGTGGTGATATAATTACTAATAATGACCTCCAGCCCAGGCAGCTGGTTAAGTGGCTTTTCAGGGCAGGCTCCAACCCCATTCGTTCTCAGATAAGATAAACCCTGTTGTGCTGAAGGGGAGGGCAATTAATGTCCTTCAGAGACAAAGGTCTTTTTGGACCTGGGGAAATGATGACCAAGTAGCAACATCAGTCCCCCAAATAACTCACTGCTATGATTACCACAACAGCAGGCCCTCCATACCACTGCGATCTGCACTGGCAACTTCAGTTGCAGCCTGTCTCGTCTGGAAAACCCTTCATCCCAGTGGTGAGCATTTACAGGACTAGTCCCGCGCATATCCCCAAGGCTTGTCATGCAAGGCCTACGGAGCATGGGCAAGACTGGCAAACCTGCCCCTTTCATGTTAGCCAAAGGGGAAAAGAGAGGGATGATTAGAAGCCATTGGATGTGTGCTCACTGAAATACACTGGGATTATAACCTGGATGACTTGGAGCTAAAATGACCTGGGCTAGGAGACAAAAGAGCTGCGTTCTATTCTATTCTTTCTGTAGAACACAAAAGCAGACTGTGCTTCAGTTTAACTCTGTGTGGGGAACCTCTGGTTAGTGGGCCAAATCACGGGCTAAACACAGCCTTAGGTGCCAATGCAGGCCCTACAACATGCATTTTTCATAAGCGTTCCTTAAACTTTTGCATAGGTGGCAACCCTAGACAAATTTGGCCTACAGTCTCTACCTTCAAGCACTGAAAGAGTGACCCCTGGGGAAGGGAGCAGAAACAAGGGCACGTGCTTGGGACTAGAGGATCCATGATCTAGATCCTCCTCTTCCTTCTCCCATCCCGAATACAGTCCTTGAGCACCCTACCCCCAGCGCCAGTCTTTCCTGCAGATCCCCCTCCTTCTCTCCTGCCTCCCTTAAGGAAATCTCCTCTCTGCTCTCCACCTCCAACCCTTCCACTTGCCCCCTTGATCCCATTCCTTCCCGCCTACTCACCTCCATTACTCCCACTGTCGCCCCTTCCTTCCTGCACATCATCAACCTCTCCCTCTCTACTGGCTCTTTCCCTTCTGCCTTCAAACATGCCACAGTCTCTCCTATTCTCAAAAAGTCCACTCTTGACCCCTCTGACCCTTCTAGCTATCGTCCTGTCTCACTCCTTCCTTTTGCTTCCAAGCTGCTTGAACGTGTTGTCTACTCCCGCTGCCTTGACTTCCTATCCTCCAACTCCTCCCTTGACCCCCTCCAATCTGGCTTCCGCCCCCTTCATTCTACTGAAACTGCTCTCGCTAAGATCACCAACGATCTTCTGGTGGCTAAATCTAAACGTCTCTATTCCATTCTTGTCCTCCTTGATCTCTCTGCTGCCTTCGATACTGTTGACCACTCACTCTTGCTGGATTCCCTTCACTCCCTTGGCTTTTGTGGCTCTGTCCATAACTGGTTCTCCTCCTACCTCTCTGACCGCTCCTTTAATGTGTCTCTCTCCAACTCCGCCTCCTCCTCCTTCCCCCTCTCAGTTGGTGTTCCTCAAGGCTCTGTTCTTGGCCCTCTCCTCTTCTCGATCTATACCTCATCCTTAGGCAAACTCATTGCCTCCCATGGCTTCCAATACCACCTCTATGCTGATGACACTCAACTCTATCTCTCTACTCCCTCTCTCTCTCCCTCTGTTCAAGCTCGTCTCATCAACTGTCTCTCTGACATCTCTACCTGGATGTCTCAACGTCAACTCAAACTCAACATGGCTAAAACTGAACTCCTTATCTTCCCCCCTCATCCTTCCTCTCCTTCCTCACTGTCAATAACTATTGATGGAGTCACCATCCTGCCTGTCCCCCAAGCCCGTAGCCTAGGCTTCATCTTTGACTCAGCCCTTTCTTTTAAACCCTACATTGACTCTGTTGCTAAATCCTGTCGCTTCTCCCTCCATAACATTGCTAAGATTCGCCCTTTTCTCTCTGTCTCGTCTGCCAAAACTCTTGTTCATGCTCTGGTCATCTCTCGCCTCGATTACTGTAACCTCCTTCTCACTGGCCTTCCCCGGTCTCACCTTTCTCCCCTCATCTCTGTCCAAAACTCTGCTGCCAGGGTCATCTACCTCGCCAGTCGCTTCGACCATGTGCAGCCCCTCCTCTCTTCGCTTCACTGGCTTCCCCTTCCTGAACGAATCCTGCACAAGCTCCTAGTCTTCACCTATAAAGCTCTTCACAACCTTGCTCCCCCCTACCTCTCTGCACTTATCGCCCTCCATACTCCAGCCCGTGCACTTCGCTCCTCCTCTGTCCCTTCTCTCACCCTTCCACGCCTTCCCTGCTCCCCTAAGCGCCTTCGTCCCTTCTCACTTGCTGCCCCCCATGCCTGGAACTCCCTCCCTGTCCACATCCGCCTTGCCCCCTCCCTTCATACCTTCAAATCTCTCCTTAAAACTCACCTCTTTCGCTCTGCTCTGTCTGACTCTTTATCCTGCTGAGCCACTATTCCTATACCTACGATCGGTTTACCCTTATCCTTGCAACATGGACCTGCCTGCTGTCATTCTCATCGTAACCAAGCCAAGTATGTGCACTTGAGACATCGCATCTTCATGAATATTAGACCCGTTGTCTCTCCCTCTGTTCCCCTTCCTAAGTCTCTCCCCCAGCTCCTGTCTCTCAGATTGTAAACCCTAGGAGCAGGGACTGTGTCTATTTTATTACTTTGTAAAGTGCCAAGTACACTGCTGGCGCTATATAAATGTTTGTTAATAAAATAATAATAATAATAATAATAATAATCTAGTACTCATTTTCATAAAGTGACCCATGGGAGGGAAAAGATTCTCCATGCCTGGTTTAGCTGAGGTTAGTATTTTACTAAATCACAGGGTGAAAGATGGGCGATAGGGCTGATTTCTTGATTTTCAAAAGCACTGAACACCTTCAAATTTCACAGATGCCTTCAGGAGCTGCAGTACTGGGAACCTTTGAGAATTAGGCCATTAATCCATTGGTGTGCTCTCCAATCTCAGAGCAACAGTGGAAAGAATTGGTATAGTCAGGAACCTGTGCTCACTGCATTTTCCCCATTGGAGGCACCGAGGAAAATGCAGTGAACCCAGGTCCATGAGAACTTCTGCCTTTTAAATCACCATCCTGCAATAGGAAACTAGTGTTCTTAGCTCTGCTTGTTTTATCCAGGGGCTTAAAAACTCAAAATCAAACCCAACTTTTAATCTACTGATTGCAGCCTTTATAGATATTGGCATCCCTTCAACTTCACTCATCCCTATCCCTCATATATGGGCCAGCTCACTGAACGATGTTGCAGGCCAAGTCTCACTGAACCAGGAACTGCACTCTGCATTTCTCAGAAAGTGAAGGAGGAGAAATCTAGTTCAAAAACTCCTCCACTTTCCATGCGTATGGGAAGATTGACTAAGTCTAGATGCGACTGTATTTTACTGCCTAGCACAGTAGAGAGCAATAGGGAGCACTTGCTGTTCCACTTTAAGAAAAAAACCCAGACATTTGTCTTGCGAGATTTAAGCTAGCATTGAAAATTAAGATGGTGCTGGAGGCTTTGACATATGTAGATGTCAGCACATACAATCCTCCAGGCTGGCCTCTCCAGGGAATCTCTCATCATATATGAGCTGACAGTAATGTTCTGCAAGGGCCTGAATGACTCCAGGGATTGGTAATGTGCATTTCTGCTGCCATCTCACCAATTCAAACCAAGCCCAGGCTGAGGCTACTACTCATTGCTAACTCCCTAACTGCTGGGCTCACATGGCTGGCACAAAAATGCTAATGGGCACTGCTCTTGAATGTGTGGCTGGCCAGAATGTGACCCAGTTGCTTTTATGACTGTCCAATATTCTCAATTCAGAAACTGCAAATAAACACACATGGCCAATTTTTTGACAGTGCTTAAGAAAAACAGCATGCATGTGTGCGTGGTACCATTGGTTCCAGTGGCTTTCAAATTCTGCGGTGCACGCACCTTCTATCTGTTTTGAATTGTGGTGCAAAGAAAAGCACCTTGCAGGCTTAAAACCCCAAACAATGAAAGATTAACGAAATACATTTTCTTGCAAACCAAATTTACTAGGCAAGCCTGTGATCTAATCAAAATGTATTGTAAAATGATGGAGTGCATGTGTACTTCAGTTGCTAATGCCATGGTAACTGCAGCCACTTACTTGACAAATGGGTCACCCTGGTTCAGCCCACCACTGGCATCTCCACACTCCCTGTATCACTCGGTGTTTTCACACAAGCGCCTCCCCACCCAGGACCCACCATGCTTGTGTGAAAACCTCACTGGTAACCAGTGGTTAACCAGTGAGTACTGGGTGGGTAAAACACCCACTGTTGTTCTCTCCTGCTGAACATGTCTCACCATGCCAATCTCCTGGGTATTTACCCCAGGAATGGGTGAGACTCATCATCTGGTGCTTGTGCTTGCATGGAGTGTAGCAAAAGTTGTTGGGTGAGAATTTGACATGCCTCAAATTCGCACATGAAGCCCCTGGCATTTATCAAGTGGGAAATAAAGGAGAAGGAAAAATTTGGTCACGTATGTCAGAGAGCTGTTTGCTAGCTTTCAAATGTCCATCAGTGCTAAGGATTCATCATAGTCCCAAGACTATGCCAAAAGATGCACCATTATCCACTGCTAGGCTGGTAACTGGTCACCATGAGGTGGTGTGGTTTAAATAACAGGTTTTGAACATAGTTTGTACAGTGCTGCAAATTTCAGGTTTATCCCTTGCGAGGCAGTACAGCAGCAATGACCCTAACTCTCTCAGAGCCATTTACACATACTCTTGCTCCCAAATGGACTGGGGAGACAGTGGCATGCTCAAAGGCAGAAGGCGAAGAGGCACTAGAGAGGAAGAGATTGATGATGTGCTGCAATGGTGGGGACAATAGCAGTTAGGAGGTGAGAAGGGATGGGGTAAGGGAGCAGGTGGAGAGGTTAGATGGGGAGAGGAGAGAGGTGATTTTATCAAGGGAAGCTGGAGAAAAGGAGGATAGGGGAGAAGCAGGAGGAGGTGGACGGGAATGGGGAGAAAGAAAGGCAAGTTGCGACTTAAAGGTGGATGTTATCAATCTTGTTCTTGAAAAAGGAGGTGAGATCCTGTGTTCAGAGAGGGAAGAAGGAGGAGGAGATCAGGGAGTTTTGAGAAAGGTAATGATACTTTCCCAAAGCTATCAACAGTTCTTATTTTCCTGGAATATCTTTGTTTTGTTGTGGGTTGTTCTGGTTTGTGCATTGTGCTGTCAGGGACATCTGCACTGCAGAGGTAGAGGCCCTGCTAACATCTATGAGTGCATTGACATGCTGAGGATTACATTATTTTATAAATAAAATAAATAATTTTCCCAGGAATAAAGGGGCAAATCAAAGCAGCCACTCTGAGCAATAGTCTGGATTGGATAGTAAAACTGTAATTTGGGAAACCTACATTATAAAGCCATTCGATTAACAAAGAGAGAGAAGAGAGAGGTCTAGCTCTTTCCTGGGTGAGGCAGAGAGATAACATCAGTGTTGCATGTGGTGCTTCAAGTGCTAATGCTGAAAACTGTATCTTAACCATGGGCTAATGTCATCCATACTGGAAAAAGAAGAGGCAATTACATAAAAATACAGGGAACCTCAGCTCTGCCTGTGGCAAAATAGGGATTCACTAGCTGGATTATTCCAGATTACACCAAGGAAATGGAGGTCAGTATAGTGACATTCCAGGGGGGAAATAATCTGGAAGAATTTCAGTGTAGTTTAATGCCATGTCTCTTTTACTGCCCCTCCTGCTCAAAGCATGAACGTGGGCTGAAATAGTTATCTTCCCAAGGCTACCCAGTGCCTACACTCCACGGCAATGAAACATGGCCTGTCATTCTGGAAGAAGTATTCAGAACACAAGTGCCCACACTGCGGCCTGACATTGGCAAGGAGACAGGTGTCCCAGTATTTGGAGCAACAGCAGCAGCTCATTATAAATATTTCAGGGGAGAGAACAGCGAGGTTAGAAAGAAGGAGAAAATGAGAAGCCAAGTCATAGAGGGCGCTTGTGGTAGAAGCTGATATGACCAGATCTCATTCTGTGAAGGTGGAGGCTGTAAATCTTGATTGGAAATGTCACTTTAGCCAAGACCATCCTGTTGCCCTCTGAGAAAAGGAAGCTAATCAGGAATCACCGCCAGTATGCAGTCCTTCCTGATGAACTGTTAAACACCAGGATGATGGCTGTGTGCTCATTTAAAGCAAGGCTATGCAACCTGCCAAAAATTCATCTTCACCTGGGAGACATGCTTGGGTTCAACATGAGCTGCCTCTTCTGATGCACGGCAGAATGAGGGCCTCTTGTCACACTGTACCTTGTAATGAATGTGATAAGGAGACATGGGGACAGGCAATAACTAGCTGTCAAGCCAATCTGTATGCAGGCAGCACTCTTTTTACTGCGCTGCAGCCTAAGTTCCGACACTATGGGAGCTTGACTGGTTCAAGCTAGTTTAGAAGGCAAAGCGGTTCAGTTCACTCCTCTCCTCTGTCATGACCTTGAGCTAAAAAAATGACTGTGCATATGGTGTGAAAGCCTAGGTCTTGGAACTAGTCCAGACAGGAGGTTGCTCCTGTGTGTGTTGTACATCTGTGCAGGCTTTTTACTTCTTCCAACCTATTCCAAAGCTTAGACCTTGACAGCTGCAGCTGTCTGGCAGAATAATTCCTTCCAAACCTTAGTGTTCCCCCAACCCCCATTTTACACCGTGCACAGGTCTCACATGCTAAGCAACCCAGTTTCCTCAAGAGATTTATCCACCTCATGGCAGTTTGCCTCAGAGCTCAGATATTCTTGCTGCTCAGGCTCCATCTTCATCTGTGCTTTGGATGCTCCGGTCTACGGTTTGTGTGCCTAATGCTCCCTCACAAGCCTGGGCTTGCATTTCAAGCTGCTAGTGCTTTATTTGGGCCAAAACAACAGCTAGTCTCCAAGGTATGGTCGGTTGAGTATTCATGGGCTAAACCTAAGGTAATTAGCATTGTTAATGTTCTCTGTGTGATATTACAGCTGTGAGTCTCATTAAAATTGTCCTCCTGGGGGAAGCCAGGCAAAGAGTCAGGTATCAGCAGTGCTCCATGTAGAAACGCCTGCCTGTTATTGGTGGGGGGATTTGTTTGTTTAAACACTGGGTTTATTTAAGATCCTCGGTAGCACAGAAAATACTCATTTGTTTCTCCCCTTGACTGAAAAGCATCTGTGGGTCAACAGGAGCTTACTAAGGGTGGTTCCACATGTTACATATCCATGCATTCATGCTGTTAAAATAAACACCCAGGTTTTCAAACATGTACACAAGCAAACAGGTGCTAGGACTGTGTTGGCCACTCCTCATCAAATATAAGGAGCAAGTGTAGCAAATGTAACGTGTGGTCAGCGTCTGGTCTCTTCTGCTCTACCATTTGCCTGGCAATCATAGAGACATGGACAGATTTAAAGGGTAATTCTCTTTAACTCTTGATGATCTTTTCTAGTCTTTATGGAGTATTTCAAATATGCCTGGAAGCCCCTCCCAGATTTAAATGAAACAGCCATGAGTTTTTTTAACGTTATTCCCCTGCTCAGGCTGCTCCCAGTGGTTACTACCTTCATTTGCTGTAAAAAGCCTTTTCTCTAGATCACTTCTGCAAAGCCAAGGAGTATCCTGATTTGTGTGGACTTTGATTTTGTTGGTACATCTGTTCCCCAAGTGCCCCTAGAAAGAGTCGACAGGAACCTAGTTTATGGGTTAAAGATTCCTCTGGAAAAAGTTACTAGGGAACTGGTAACAATGTTGAAGCATTTGAGCCAAGGACTGAGAATATTGGCATACTTGCACATCTCTCAAGGCTGAGAGAACTAAACGTTGGCCATGGTTATAGATAAGAGGTTACAGCTTGACACAAATCAGAAAGAAAACAAAATTCCATCCTTATATTATGAGGGGAAAGGAGAGCGTCATAAAGTGAGATGCTGTCAGCCAAGTTTTAGTTATCTGTGGTCAGGTCACCATTTGGTTAGAATGGTGATGGGTGGAATAAATACAGCAAGGGGGATAATTGTAACCAAGTCCCTGTTTCTGCCTAACTTTTGGAATCCATTCTTCAAAAGACTTCTTTCTCTTCAGGTCCTGGATAAGCTATTATTTGTTCTCAGCCTGACCAGCCGAGTACAGAACAACTTGAAAGTCTTACAGGTTCTTAAATTCTTTCCTGTATAACCATCATTTCTTTTACTTTTGTACTTTATATGTTATTCAGATTTCTCTACTCATTTTGTGTAGTGACTTCATACTTTATTCTGTTGAATTCTTTTGCTCACTTGTAGTGACTCGTTTCAAATATTTTAATCAAGATTTTAAAACTTTGTGTCCTGAGATTGTGAACATTTTCCAGAAGGTTTCTGAAGATGGCTAGATGCAAGTACCACGGACAGTGCTGTAGGAGAGCAAAGGAATTTCAAAGGGACTTTAACCCCCCCCCCCCCAATCAGATGGTAGCAGTCACACTGAATTTAACCACTACTGTGATCTTCTGAACAAGTTCCTTGGCAGGGACATTTTTACTCTCAATATCTGTGGGAACCACATTAACAGGGGCTGAAAGACAGTGGAGCAACAAAACAAACTGACCAAATTGGGCAATTTTTCTGTTCTGGAGCAAATTGTGACCTTCAATCTAGTTCCAGTCTGTCTGCCCAAGCAGCCAATCCCTTTGAGAGGAGTCCAAGATTCCCAACTCTCAGCAGCTCAGCATCCCGGATGGTCCCATGGCAGAGATTCAGGATTGGGAAAATATGCCTCTGAAAGTGGAGGCTGCCACAGTGAGCTCTGCTAGTACTCCCTGGGAAAATATTGCCACAGAAGGCTCAGAGCCCAGCGGTGCCAACACTCAGTCCTTCAGGACATACATACGTTTATATTGTGTCTTGTGAATGATGTCACCCTGGCAGTCACATGGGAAGGGTGGCATGCCTAGGCTAACCAGACATCCTGCCATAGGGTGGGGATGTAGCTGCCAGTGGCTTATAACTAAACCCTGGCCATCCACTCTGCACTCTCCACCCCTCAACTTAGTTCCAACTCTCTCTCTCTGACCACTTTTAAATCACCCTTCTCTGACAGTCCCTCAGTGCCGCCTCCCCTAGCACCCTCCACCCTCTGTGCTCTCCCCTTGGCACCCCACCCCCAGTAACCCCTACCCTTTCTGCTCCCCCCTCAGCACCAAAACCCCCTAACCTAACTCTGCTTGAAACCACCCCAATTCCCACCCCTCCCCCAAACCATTTTGGGTGGGTGGGTGGAGAAGCACTGAGGGTGGGAAGGGGCACAGAGGATGGGATGCAAGCTGCTGACCCCACTAAGTTTTAGGTTCTGTACTTTGCTGTGGCGGAATAATTTTTTTTGCAGAGGCAGCAAGCTTGGTCTGCAGTCCTGCTGTGAAGGACGCACAGAACTAACTAGGAGTTCCAGGGAGGGATCGTAGCCAGATCCAGTTTCATATGGCGTCGATCGAGTTTCATATGCGGTAGGCATGAGGGGGCAGTCAATAAATGTAAAATAAATAAATATTTTCCCCCAAGCTGCTCTGTGAGCAGGAAGGGGTGGGATAGAAGAATATTTAATAATAAATATAAATAAATATTTGTCTCTACCTGCTGCCGGCAGGACTGGGGAATGACCCTCTGAGTGTGCAACCTTTGTGTGGGTTAGACACTCAGAGAAAAGAGGCAACACTCAAATTATTTCGAGGTGATCTAACCTTGTGTTTGATGCAATACGGCCTTGTAACTACTGTGCCACAAAACCTCAAGATCTACTTTTTCTTATAAAAGGCTCAGTGAACTTCGGGGAGCCACTAATGAGCAATCATTGTAGTTCTGTACCATCCTTTTATTGTAACTGTTACACTGATATACGTGCATGTCTCTCTCATCCTCCACCTGCACCACTGCTAGTTCTTAGCACCCAATGTAAATCCCATTGCAGAGACTGGGACTTGGCAGCAGTATTAAGAGCTATCGCAGATGAAAAAGAAGTGGAGGGATTGCATTGTGATCGACAGCCTCATGATATATGTTACATGCTGTTGTATAGCTTATATGCTTCAATAAGGGGATGGTCACCTGATGATATGCATTTCAGTAATATAAATAATTGATGCACAATAAGGAAATGCACTTTATTGACTGTAGAGAGATCAGGAAAAGGCTTTGATAACAATTGCTAATCCTAGTCTATGCCTCTTTTCCTTGTTTTATCTGTGTTTGAAAAGATCCAGTCTGGTATGGGGCTTGCATCATCACTAGAGTGGAAGCAGGTAGTACATTTTCTACTCTGCTCCAGCCCCATTAACGGTATTCTGGACATCCCAAAACAGCGAGCCACCCAAACCTGGGGCTCCAGCCAGAGGTGGAGCTGCGGTCCATCCACTTAGTGGATTGGCCTTCCTCCGGGCAACACCATAGAGCTGCGGGCAGCAGCCTAGAGCAGTGGCCAAACCACCTGCAGCTCTATGGTGTGAGGGAGGGGGCCACAGTTACCTCACACACCACATCACCAGTTAGGTTAGGAATAAGATTGAGTATACAGATATTATAGGTATATAGGATTTTTATATATAAATCCTTTATATGTATAACATATAGATCCTATAGATTATAGGCTATATAATATCCTATAATAGAATAATAATATTACAGACTAATAATCTATTATTAATCTAGAATAGATTATTCTACAGTCCTATATATTATATAAATTACAAATCATAGACATATATAGGATTATAGAATATATAGATATGGCAGTGATCCTATGCCCTGCAGACTGCGCAGAGTTTCCACAGGGCACAATGTGCCTGCAACGTGGATCCGCATGTTTCCGTGGGCACACGCACACACAGGCCACACTGCATGGGATCGCACTCAATATAGGCATATAGGATTATATTAGGATACAATAGTATCTATATAAAGTAAGGAGATTATACGATTTAAGGTTTAGGATACGAATATTATATACATAGATTTATTTATTTTACAGATTTAATATCCCGCACCCATCCTGCCTCAGGCAGCTTGGGGCGGCTAACAAAATAAGGTAAAATCAGGACCAGCCCCAGGATTTGTGAGGCCATGTGCGAAGTCTTAGTGCGGGGCCTAATTTGCATAATTAGGCACCACCTACTTATGCAGATGTGTAAATTCACATAAAATTTACTCCCTCTGGACAGGAAGGATTCCTATTCTCCACCCCTCCGAGCAACCATGGAGAAGTATGGCCTCCCCATGCTTCCCCCTCCACCCCCGGTTTGGCACCCCTTGGCTGCCTTACCTGGTGCTCAGTCAAGTGGCCATAGACAAGCATGGCCTCCCAGTGCTTCCCCCCAACCCACCTCCTCAGCTGAGTGTCTACCACCACTCCCCAGGAATGGTTCCACAGCAGGGGCAGCCAGTGAGGCAGGCACGGAGAGACTGACTGCGTCCACTGCCTTCCTGGAGGAGGGAGTGGCCTGCAGGGCCTGTTGCTTCTTGCACCAGTGCCGCCTGTGCCTAGTGCACGCATACGGTGCGACCAGTCCAGAGGTCCTGCTATCAAACACACAAGACACCCAAAATGCAGCTAGCCTATTAAGCGCATTATGCCATGAAAGATTTTTTTTTTAAAATAAAATTAAAATAATAATTATATATATATTAATTTTTTAAAATATATATATATAATTTTAATTTAAAAAATATATATATAATTTTAATTTTTTTAAAAAATAAATAAAATAAATTATATATATATATATATATATAAAAAAATAAAACCTTCAGTTGTGCCCCCATAATCAGTTCACGCTGCCATTCCATAACCAGTTCATTTTCACCCCGCCCCCATATAATCAATTCATGCTCCACCCCACCCCACCCCACCCATAACCATTTAATTTGTGCCCCCAGGGCAGCATGAATTGATTATATGGGGGGGTGCAAATGAACTGGTTATGGGGTGTGGGTTTAAAGACAGTATTCCTGTTAGCAATAACTTCATTAAGAAGAGTTAGTGAAATAGCAGCCGTAATAATCTCAGAACCATACTGTCACGGGTTTGGGAGTCTGCACCCTTACTTTACCGGGTTTGAGTGACTCAGTTTCCCTTGCGCACAGCTCTCTTGAATCAGTTCTCTCTCTGGCTAATTCAAGTGTGCCACAATGAAACTCCTTTGTCACACAAGGGCCCGATCCTTCCCGTTTACAGACTCTTTACTCTCTGGGTTCGCAAGAGCTTGAGGGCTCTTGTAGCTCACTTGTGTTCCAATATTAGACACTTTCCACTTCTTTATAAAATAAGAAGTATATTTATTGATTACATAAACAAGATAGTTAAACAGAGTGGTAATTAGAAATCAAAGGTAAATATAACGCATTCCTAACTTATACTGGTTGAGTTCCTAAGTTATTCATCTTACCCCTAGCAAGGTCCATAAGTTCTTCTCAGTCCTTGATGTAAGCGACTGGGTCTCCAGACTTAGAGTTGCTAGAAAGCAAAGTCCTTCCTCTCAGTTCATGGCTTCCAGCTGCTGCCTTTCATATGCAGATGCTCAAGCTGGCCTTTGCAAGAAGTGTCTTTTTTCTTTGTATCTTCCTCCCATTTAAATAGGAATTTAGGCTCCTTTGTCTCGGATTTCCCGCCTTGGGGATCGTGGTTCAGGGCACGTAGCCAACCCAGGTAAACATGGAAGTTCATTAACATCTCCACAGGCTGTCTAGCAAGCCAGATGTTTTGAATACACTTTCTGTAGACTGGTGACGTGTGAGAGGCCTAATTTGAGTTCTACAGGTCTCATTGTCAACATTACAAATATGTGGAACCTTTGACACTACATAGTGTACATGTATAGTAACATTACATCCATGTGAAACCCTTGGCACCACACATTTACCAAACATGTAGTCCCGTGTTACACGTGTGTGACCCCATGTTTCTCTGTGACACATACTTGTAGATTTATTTTCCAAGATAGAATAGATATTGCTTTACATCCTAAATTCCTACCTAAGATACTATAAGTAAGACAGTTGTGAGAATGTGGCCCTTTTTACATGGGCGTCTCCCACCCATGAACACACAGATTTCTATGTGTTCATGGGAGCCCCACATGAACAACGTGGTGCATGCGCCCATGGTGAGTGGGGGTGCGCGCCCGCCTAACACTCCCCCCCCCACACTTGTCCTGATGCACGGAGCAACTGGGGGAAACAGCAGTTACTTCGTAGGTGTGGATAAGTGTGGGGTGAGTGGGGATGCATGTGTAGCCATGTGCATGCCCTGCCCATGCACCGGCGTGCCCACGGACCCCCCACCCGGTGGAACCATGTAAAAATAGCGTGTGAGGAGCCATTCGAAGAAGAACAGAAGGTTGCTACCTTGCAAACAAGGTTCTTTGAGATAGCTGTAAACATTCTTACAACACCCACCCTTCCAGCCCCGCATGGAATTTTTTTCTTATATTCCTAGAAAGGGTTGGAAGGAACTGTCACTCAGAGGGGGAGAGAACCTTCTTTACAAGGTAACAACCTTCTGATCCCTCACATGGGGAGGAGTTGTTTGTAAACAAACAGCTTTATCTCCCAGTCCCATCGGTGTCCCTGTGTCCTGCTGCTGGTGCTGGAGCACTACTAGGAGGCAGAGGCAGGTGAGGGATGGGGACCGGAGTCAGGGAGGAGAGGCAGAAGAACTTATTGGGAGAGAAACTGACTGCAGCCTGCTGTCCAACCATGCAAATGTGGGGCCCCAGCTAGACACAGGGCCATGTGCAGCCGCACATGTGGCACATGCCTGGGACTGGCCCTGGGTAAAATGCATAAAAACAGCATAAAGCCACTGGAGCTAAATACACCCTATCCCTATCCCACCCCCCACCTAAAGCCTGGCGGAACAGCCAGGTCTGACACCGTTGATGAAAGGAGGAAAGGTCCGGGGACAGGTAGAACTCCACCAGGAGGGAGTTCCACAGCCTAAGAATGGCCACCAAGAACACCCTCTCCATAGTAGTTACCTGAGACACTTGGGGAACCCCAAGAAGGGTAATCCCGGTTGACAGCAGGGGCCAATCCAGAACCCAGGGAGTGAGGTGGTCCCGTAGGTAGGTAGGTATGGCCCAGACCATATAGGGCTTTATAGGCCAAAACCAACACCTTGAATCGGACCCAGAAGACTATAGGCAGCCAGTGCAGCAAAAGGATAACTGGTGTTATGTGCTCCTGACATCCTGTCCCCGTGAGGACAGGGCGCATTCTGCATTCTGCATTCTGCACCAGCTGCAGTCTCTGAGCCTTCACCAAGGGTAACTCCACGTAAAGCGCGTTGCAGTAGTCCAGTCTTGAGGTGATGAAGGCATAGATGATAGTGGGCAGGTTGAAGCCACCATATCGGATGTAGTTGACAAAAGACTCTCCTTGCCACAGCCATCACCTGAGCATCCAGGCAAAGCTGTGAATTGAGGAGCACACCCAGACTATGAACCTAGGGGACCAAGGAGGAGTGAACCCCAACAATGATGGGGAGCAATGGGATTCACCAACCCCTCAGCCCCTTCCACCAGCATCGCCTCCATCTTTTCAGGATTCAGCTTCAGAGGGCTCACCTTTATCCAGTCCCCCACCGCCGCCAGACACTGAGTAAGCACCAAGACTGCTGGGCCTGGGTCAGCTGAAAATGGGGAGGTAGAGTTGGGTGTTGTCAGCATATTGATGATACCGAACATCAAACTCCCTCACCCAAAGGCTCCATATAAACAAACAAGAGAGGGGACAGAATCGAACCTTGCAGAACTCCACATGTGAGATTCCGGGGAGATAGAGAATGGTCCCCTAGCACCACATGCTTAATCCTCCCAGTCAGGAAGGAGTGGAACTATTCAAGAGCAGTTCCACCCACTCCAGCCTGGTGCTGCCTGATGTAGTGTCAGGCCATTGCTAAAGTCAGCAAGCTCAGGAAAGGCAGGGTGTGTATGTGTTTTCCTCCTCCTCCTCGTGACCTGCTGCTTCTCCCTCATGTGGTGGCAAATGGCAATGCAGATGAAGAGGAGGGACTCTTTCCTCCTCCTTCCCCTTCTCCCCAACTGCACCTGCTGGTGGCCACCAGCACACCACCTCCCCATGTGGATCGCATGAGCCCTGAGCAGGTGGTTGATCAGGCCTCTTGTGCTGCTCTGGACATCGCGCCATACTGCCCGATTGCCCTGTCCTGCCTGGTCCCGCAAGCGAGCCACTAGCATCTTATGGTCAACCGTGCGAAAAGCAGCCAAAAGATGTAACAGGATTAATAAGGTCGACCGATCTTGATCCAACTCATGGTGGAGTTCATCAACCAAGGCCACAAGTGCCGTCTCAGTGCCATAACCTGGTCAAAAGCCAGACTGGGAGGGGTCTAGAAAACAGAGGTGATCCAAATGTATATGTATAAACAGGAGGAGGAGGAGGAGAGTCCCTCTTCATCTGCATTGCCACCACACGAGGGAGAGGCAGCAGGTCATGAGGAGGAGGAAGACACACACCCCACTGCTCCTGAGCTTGCTGACTTTAGCAGTGACCTGAAGGTTGCTAACAGGGCCTTATAAGCCCTGTAGTTTCAGGCCTTGCTGAGACAGTAGTGGTAGGCCCCGGTTAAGAGGCAGCACCAGGTCAGGGCATATTAGCCACTACACCAGGCAGCAGAGGGAAGCAATCAGTGCCTACCACACCTTAGTCATAGAGCGAGAGAGGGCACTCCAGCAAGCTATTGCTGCTGCCAGGGATGGTGGGGTTGATGTAGGTGATCTTTCTTGCACCGCAGCCTGAAGACTAGCACTATACACTAGTCCATGGGACAGGAGTGCACAGGGAGCATTCTTGGTCACTGCCCCAGTTCTATGGAACTCCCTTTCCCAGAGGTTTGCTTGAGCCAGAGTCTGGGTGTCTCCCAGAGACAGTGTAAAATGTTTCTATTTGGTAAGGCATTTGGCAGGTGGGGATAGGGATTGGGGCTGGTTTGGAGGTTAAGAGGGGATTCAGACGTGTCTTTAAATCGCACAGAAGCCTCGGCGGCATAGCGCGATTTAAAAAAACCCGCACTTCCGGGCTGGTGTGAATGCGCTGAGCGCGCACATTTCCACTTAGCCCGAATGTTTGGAGTGCGGATTGAAAAGTTGCTCCGAGCAGCTTTTCAAACCGCGCTCCAAACATTCGGGCTAGGTGGAAATGTGCGCGCTCAGCGCATTCACACCAGCCCAGAAGTGCGGGTTTTTTTAAATCGCGCTATGCCGCCGAGGCTTCTGTGCGATTTAAAGACACGTCTGAATCCGCCCTAAGTGTAGTTGTGGGTAGGGTTAAGGAAGTTTTCAGAGGGGTATTTGGGGGGGGGGGGGGGGGAAGGGAATTCCTGGGAAGGAAATTGGGTTTTTTATATGATTTTAGGGGTTATCAATTGTGAGCTGCCCTGTGCCATTATGGGAAGGTTTAAATAAATAAATAAATTCCCCCATGTTGCCATAAAGAACCTCACTCTGTGAGGGAGGAGGAAGAAACTCCCTCTGTCACTTACCTTATACTTTTTGTTCTGTTTTATATTTTGTTTTGGACCACTTAGATGTAGGTTTAGTTTAGATTAGGTATCACTCACATATACCTGTATATAATTTACCTCCCTTTCCCATTCCCCGGGTTTTCCTTTACCTTATTATGGAAAAGGAAAACCATGACTTCGACAAAAACTACGACTTCGACGCTGCACTTATTACAAATAGGAGAACCAGAGGTTATGGAAGCCCCGCCTTGTCCGACTTTGTGGGACTGGTTACAGTGGGTCTTGCCTGCTGATGCAGAGGATGTTCTTGGGATGGTCAGTGGCACCTCTTGTGAACTGGGCCTGTGCCCATCCTGGCTGGTTAAGGCCAGCCGGGAAATGCTGGGGCCATTGCTGGCGGGGGTGGTCAATGCCTCCTTTCGGGAGGGCAGGGTGCCAAACTGACTTAAAGAGGTGATGGTGTGGCCCCTGCTCAAAAAAACCCCAGCTGGACTTTGAGTCCCTTGCCAGGCATCGGTATGTCTCTAACCTTCCCTTTTTAGGGAAGGTTCTTGAACAAGTAGTGGCTCGGCAGTTGCAGGAACATCTGGACCAACTCAGTTTTCTAGATTCCTTGCAGTTCTGCTTTCATCCGGGCTATGGCACTGGGACTGCGCTTGTGGCTTTGGTCAATGACCTTCGCCGTGAATGATATCAGGGTCGCTTGACCCTGCTGATTCTATTAGAACTGTCGGCTGCTTTTGATACTGTTAACCATAAGATGTTGGTGACTCGCCTGCGGGACCGTGTCGGGGTGGGCGGGACTGTTCTTAAATGGTTCTGCTCATTCCTGGCTGGAAGACCTCGGGGAATGGTGCTCGGGGACCATTTTTCATCTCCTCGGGACCACTCGTGTGGAGCCCCGCAGGGTTTTGTTCTGTCCCCTCTCCTGTTCAACATGCATATGCAGCCACTGGGCGAGGTCGTGAGGAGCTCAGTCTGGAGTTCATTGTCATCAATATGCTGATGACACTTAACTCTGGTTCCCCAGGTTCGGAGTCTGGGAGAGCTCCTTGATGCGCAGCTTCATCTAGATGGCCAGGATGGAGCTGTGGCGAGGAGTGCATTCTGCCAATTACACCTGGTGCGACGGCTTCGACCGTATGTCTCCGACTCCGACCTCGACCTGGCCACTATCATCCACACTTTCATCACCTCAAGACTGGACTCTATGTGGGGCTGCCCATGGTGACAGTTTGGAGACTGCAGCTGGTGCAAAATGCAGTGGCCCATCTCCTTATAGGAATGGGCCGCTGGGAGCATATTAAATCGGTGTGCCGCTCTCTGCACTGGCTGCCTGTAGTCTTCCGGGCCCGATTCAAGATGCTGGTTCTTACCTATAAAGCCCTGTACAGTTTGGGCCCCATATAGCTGCAGCATTGCCTCACTCCCCGTGCTCTGGATTTACTCCTGCTGCGGTTGACTGGAAGTGCCTTTCTCGAAGTCCCCCGGATATCCCAGGGGGCGACTATGGAGAGGGCGTTCTCAGTGGTCATGCCGGGGCTGTGGAACTCCCTCCTGGCAGAGGCCTGCGTGGCCCCGAACCTCTCCTCTTTTTGACGTCAATGCAAGACCTGGCTGTTCTGCCAGGCCTTTGGCAGGGAGATGGTGAGGGTGGGGTTTTATTTTTATGGGGTGTGGTAAGGGTGGGGTATTTATTTCTTCTCTCCTCTTTTCCCAGTGGAATGTTTTCTCCCTTTTTCTCTCCTCTTTCCCTCCCTTTTTAGATGTTTTAGGTTTATGTTGATCATGTATTTTTTAGATGTGTATTTTTATATATTGTAAGCCACCCCAAGCTGCCTTTGGCAGGAGGAGCTGGATATCAAATGTTTTAATAAAATAAAATAAATTATTCCCCTATTATTTTTCTCCCCCTGTAAACTGATACCAACATGGTGGGGTGTGCTTAATGATTTTGTTTGATGGCTCTGCCTAACAAAGAGGTTGGCGGGGGGGGGGGGG
The DNA here is from genome assembly GCA_003113815.1 of Sphenodon punctatus. Taxonomy (NCBI): domain Eukaryota; kingdom Metazoa; phylum Chordata; class Lepidosauria; order Sphenodontia; family Sphenodontidae; genus Sphenodon; species Sphenodon punctatus. Next base: position 1,702,368 of record QEPC01009912.1, on the reverse strand, counting down.
AGAATGGGGTTCAGAAACAGCCAGAGTCCCCAGATCGAGTCAGTCTAGTACAGTATTTCAGTGAAACACAGTGGGTGAAAACAGACATGCACTTTAACTCTGCTTTAACACCACTTTAACATGTGTTATGCATGTTGCAGGGCTGCACAGAGCAGCAATACAGCCCTACAACATGCATACGAAGTGTTAAAGCGGTAGTAAAGCAGAGTTACATACATGTCTGTTTTTACCCAGTGTCATTCAGAAAAACTCTAAAGAAAAAATGCTTTAAAATATGTCACTGTAGCTTTTCACTGGAAAAAGCTTAGCAAGTGCTGCATGCGTGCACTGTGAAGAAAGCCAGAGCATGGATTTACATTACACAATATTTAGAAAACTGCCTTTAGTGAAAAACTTTTTTAAAAAAAATAGAACCGAACTTGGAAAAACTACTGAATTAAAGCACTTAAGAAATGTATGAACTTAAGTATACATTTGGAATTGAGATAATAGAGATTCAGAATGTTATGAGAGCCCATTAAACAACAGTTATGTATATCTGCAGAACAAAACTATACAAAAACTGTGAGATAGGGAATACTGAAATGAAAAGTGTAATGTCACTTGCATAACCACAAGGCACCCTCCCTTCCTGATCACTCGATTACATAAATATAGGAATGACATGCCTGGGGTGGGGACATGACAAATCTTTCATGGCATGATTACACAGAATATATTACAATCCACTAGCATTTCCTACAAATAGATATTGGGTCCCCTCCTGACTCTCAAATGATCCTGGGATGCATGCACTGCACAGTGTTCTGCATGGCTGCTCCATAAGTGGCAACTTACTGAACTAAATTCATAGATAAGTATGTAAAGTACGTAAATTCTAAATTCATAGATAAGTATGTAAATCAGGAGCGGGGCACCTCAGAGCTGGGGCCAAATGCAGCCGAATGACACCAAAGTTGGAAAAACTCCAGAAACAGGCAGAGGTTTTTAAAATTAACATGAACAGCCTTTACTACTAGGGCAGTAAAAGAGCTTTCTCCTAGGACATTACTGGTGCCTACATATGCCTAAAAACTAGGCCATGTGTTTGTCCCAAAAGTCCATAGGGAAAGAGATAATACATAATGGAAATACAATGGCTGCAAAGAATCAATGCATCAGTTGGAGAAACATACAAACATTGCAAAAAGACCACATTATATCCCAAAGTGATTCATTTTAAGAGGAGATCCATATACAACTAAACAAAATAGTTTGTGCTGAACACAATTGTTTTTCTGACCCCCTTATTATGGGTCTTTGTCAACAGCACACTGGGTGGCATCAGAGCTTGGGGTAAATCTTCTATAACCATCTGATTTCCAATTGAATTATCAAATGCCCTCCTGCTCTGATGCAACACAACCATGGAAATCTCCAGAAAAGAACTCAGCAGCCCAAATGAATCACTTTGGGATATAATGTGGTCTTTTTGCAATGTTTGTATGTACCCAAACCCAGAGCCTGGCCCTTTAAGGCGGTTTAGCACCGGCATAGGTGCTGCAGCAGCACAGGATAATGCCCCAATGCATCTCAGCTGGGCTAGCCTCCAGAGTGAGGAAACCAAGGGCCTGAGTAGGGCTAGCTAGCCTGGGTGTGGCTAAGCCAACCCTAAGGCAGAAAAGTCTGAGCCTGAAGCTCAGAGGAGGGAGAAAGCAATGTAGGAGAGGCAAGAGCCAGGGTGAGCTTTGCCTATGATGCTGGGTGCAGGAAGAACTGTTCCTGGCCAGCAGAGCCTGAGGAAAGGCTCTACCTGAGCGAGAATGCAGGCAACACCTAACTGGACTGCTCTCTCAAGTGAAAGAGATGTACTTCGCTTGGAGGGTGAGCAGTTCATTATTATTAAGCATTTATATAGCACAACAGTGTACCTGGTGCTTTACAATTATTATTAGAGACAGGTCCCTGCCCAGTGGGTTTATAATCTAAGATGGACTAGGGTGAGGGGAACACAGGAAGACAGACACACATACATTCCCATTTATTACAGGTGGGGAACAGAGGCTGAGAGGTTGTGACTTGCTCAGGGTCACCCATGGCTAGGGCAGGATTCAAATAATAATAATAATAATAATATTTATTTGAGTAACTCGAAAGGGTCGTTTCAAGTACAAATACAAAATAAATATAATAATAAAATGATCAAACAAAGTTAACAATTATAATAAAATGTCAAAGTAAAACTAAATAAAAACCTGGCAAATGTAGATAGAACAACATTAATTCCATGAATAGCAAAATAAAGGGAAACCCCAGGCCGAGCCCTAGAGGGCCCGATTGGCATAGGCACAAGGCAGCCATCAAATCATAGCAGGACAAGTCATTGACAATTTAATTTTTAGCATCTGGGCACAAAAGAAAGCCATGGCTCTAGTATAACTAGTATCTAGTATGCCACTGAGGAATTTGGCCAACCATAGGTCGAGACGCCAAGCCGGGCAGTCGGCTATATAAGGAGATAAGAAACTCATTCTGGGTTGTGAGTAAGCTGGACAAACAAAAATGACATGAAAAAGGGATTCGGTCTGGGCCAGAGAGCAGTTCATACAAATTCTAAGGTCCCAGGGAATACCCACGTAGCGTCCTTGCGCTACAGCGGATGGAAATCCGTTTACTCTAAACAATGTCAACACATGCCTTAGATGATACTCGGTCCAAAGGAACAGGTAGCCAGGCTCCTGAGCTTGCAATTTAATAACGGGATATAATGGGGCTACTTTCTGTATACTTATCAGTGAATTCTCCATCTGTACTTCTTGATCAAGAATTCTTCCCTTGAGTAATAAAAACGCGCCCTACGGGCCTAAGGGAAGCAAGAATTCCTTAGAGAAACCAAGTTTCTCTATTTCCCTTTCCACTGTGAGAGACCAAGAAAAATTATCCACTACACCATACTGGCTCAAAATAGGAGGATTGCACATCAGTGGAGCTGCATTGGAGTGAGAGTGACAGAGTTTCTGGGAGCTGTGGAATGCAGTGCAGGAGACGCTGGCCAGGACCAAGGTGAGGCAAGGTACTCCAAGGAGGCACCAGCAGGAAACTTCAGTGGCACAGCACAGACCCCACACCATAAGATAGTGGACCATGGACCCCTGGGGAGAAGAGGTGCCCCAAAGACCTGCCATTGTTGTGGACAGATGGGAAATTTCTCAAATAAATAAATTTTATTGCGGCACTGGCTTTCGCCATGGCCCCAAAAATACAAGGACAAAACAACACAATCATCATAACATGAATACACAAACTAGGAGAAATCAGCTGTTATTAGTACGATTGGCATAGCATCATGACAGCAATTTTCTCTATATAAATAGATATCGGGTTTAGGTCGGCTGGTGGGTTTTGATGTTGGAGGGGCACTGGGGTAGTAAGGCTCGGCTGGCGGGCCTAGGGTTGGAGCCAGGGATACGATAGGCGGAGCCAGGAATACAGTAGGCGGAGCCAGGGCATAACCCTGGGAACTCCTTGCTTTTGGCTGGGTTAACATTGGATGGACATTGAAATTGCTGGATTAAGTAACATAGTTTGGCAGGTTATATTCACCTCCTCTGCCAGGTTTAAAAGCAGGCAGATCACCAGACTAACAGTTACATCTCACAATTTCAAAACCTCAATTGAACCACGGGGCATTAAATACTAATTCCCCCTCACCCTCTGCTGCGTGTGTGTGTGTGTGTGTGTGGGAATTAATATTTAACACTCCACATCATCAAGTGAACAAAACCAGAAAACCACACACAAACAAACCAAACCATTCCCACAAGCCTCCAAAGGCATCCCTGGCAGCCAAACACCTGTGCAAGCACACAGGCCTATTAAAAAAAAATGTGGCCAGTTTTAGGGATGCATTGCCACTAAATCAGATACATCCAGACCAGCATCCCTAGTAGCTTCACCAACAAACTGCCTGTTCAAGAACACAGACCCCTTTTTAAAAAACAGTTTGGCCCCTTTCAGGGCTGCATTCCCACCAAAGCAGGCCCCGAGTCCAACCAGCATCATCCCCAGCAGCCACACCTTATCCCCGGCAGCCAAATGCCTGTCCACACAAACTACTTTCCAGCAACAGCAGGAAGCAGCAGTGAAACAGCGAAGGGACCATTTAAAATAAAAAGAGTAGCCAC
>QEPC01009912.1:1630050-1695387 GCA_003113815.1 Sphenodon punctatus | reverse complement strand
TTGGGGGACAGGCAGGATGGTGACTCCATCAATAGTTATTGACAGTGAGGAAGGAGAGGAAGGATGAGGGGGGAAGATAAGGAGTTCAGTTTTAGCCATGTTGAGTTTGAGTTGACATTGAGACATCCAGGTAGAGATGTCAGAGAGACAGCTAGTGAGGCGAGTTTGACTAGATGGAGAGAGAGAGAGAGAAAGGAGTTGAGTGTCATTAGCGTAGAGGTGATATTGGAAGCCATGGGTGGCAATGAGCTTGCCTAGGGACAGGGTATAGATGGCGAAGAGGAGAGGGCCAAGGACAGAGTCTTGGGGAACACCAACTGAGTGGAAGGGAGGAGGAGGTGGAGTTGGCAAGAGACACATTGAAGGAGCAGTCAGAAAGGTAGGAGAGTCAGTTGAGGACGGAGCCACGGACGTGAAGTGAACCCAGCAAGAGTGAGTGGTCAACAGTATCAAAGGCAGCAGAGAGATCAAGGAGGACAAGAATGGAATAGAGGTGATTAGATTTAGCCACAAGAAGATCGTTGGTGATCTTAGTGAGAGCAGTTTCAGTAGAGTGAAGGGGGCGAAAGCCAGATTGGAGGGCGTCAAGGGAGGAGTTGGCGGAGAGGAAGTCGAGGCAGCGGGAGTAGACAACACATTCAAGAAGCTTGGAAGCAAAAGAAAGGAGTGAGACAGGACGGTAGCTAGACGGGTCAGAGAGGTCAAGAGTGGACTTTTTGAGAATATGCTTGTAGTAGGGGGTTCAACTCCCCTAAAGTACTGCAATTGTCTTTTTTATTAGTTAGGGTGACGGATGAAAGGGGCTACGCCAGGGACCCAACGTTACATTTAAGATTATGCATTTTAAATGAATCGGTTTTCTATGTGCTGTTACTGCTTTGTTGATGTACGTATAGTAGATTCATTCACAGGGGCAGGCTGCTAGTGCAGTCTGGCCTCTTAAAGGGTTAACACTGGCCTGGTCGGTGCAGGCACTATGGTGTGATGCAAGATAGTGCCTTAGTGGGTCTCAGCTGGGACAGTCTCAATGGTTTAGTTAACCAAGTAGTTAATGGGGGCCAGTTGTGGCTGTGCTAGGGAGTGGCTGAGCCCGCCCAAGAGTCAAAAGGGAGACAACCCAGGGAGAGGGTGATCCAGGGAACTGGGGAGTGGCCAGGGAGAACTCCAGAATGGCTAGAGTCAGACTGACTACAGGAGGGATTGTGCCGGAAATGAGAATTTCAGTTTTGGATTAATCCTTAACTACCTGGAATGGGTCGTTATGGTTTAATCCAAAACAAAATGGAAGTTGCCCTCCCGGTTATGGTTCCATTTTCCCCTCCCCTCCTCCCACACTCCCACGCTCCGTGGCCCTGGAATGTTACTTGCTGGCTTCAAAGAGCTTGATTGAAGCACCGCTGCTGCTATGGAGGCTCTGGCAGCCTCTCTCGCCATAGCATCCTCCATGCTGCAAATCGTGCATGCACAAAATTGCTGCTGAGGCTACTTTACATATGCACAAAATGGCCACCACCCTTAACCAAAATGGCAGCGTCATTTAGGCCGCTGCCTCTTGGTTAAGGGCGGTGGCCATTTTGCACAGCCATGAACTAAAACAGGGAGGACGCTATAGCGAGGGAGCCTGCTGGAACCCCCACAGCAGTGGTGGTGCTTCAATCAAGCTCTCTGAGGCCAGTAAGTCCACTACAGGGCCTTGGGGGATTGGAGAAATATGGGACCTGGGGGATTGGGGTGCGTATGCACAGAATGTCCTGGTGTCCATTTTGCGCATACACAGGTTTTAAAAAGTTGTTTAAATGGATTTAAATACAGAACCAAAATACAAAACCATAATTAAATCTGTAAAACCAATAAAATAATACAAAAAAACAAAACCAGAATTTCCTCCAGTGTCTCACCCCTACTGGTCAGCAAGGGGGACTAGGGAAGCCCCATCTTCCAGAACCTGGAGAACAGACCTTTGGCTGCAGGTAACAGCTAGTTTTTCATCTAAGTCATTGTCCCTCCCAGGAGTCCTAGCCTCCCTATACATCTTGCCAACAGCAAAGCTGTTTCCCAGTGTGACCTACTGCCCCTTGCACATTAGCCAATGGGGAAGCTAGGTAACCGTACACCACTCTAACCAGCACTCCCACCCCTCACACTCCAGGCCCAGGTAGAAAAAAGATGCAGAGTGAAAATGTGCACAAATGGAAATTGCACAAAAAGGAATTATGGTAAAGGTAAGGGAACTGAGAATCGGTAACCCGAAGAATCGGACAGCCTGTTGAGCTTATTACTTGGTACTACTGGATGGAGTCAGGAACCGTATTTTTGATGGGTATTTCCATTTTTGAGAACTCCTTTCAGCTCTAATCACCGCCCCCCCTTCAATGACCTCATTTTATACATTCTGTATCTTCAAAAATAATACATTCTCCAAGCTAGATGCCGATGGTGCTTTCATTTCTGGAGTGAGCATTTAAGTTCTGCTTGCTCCTATCTTCTAAAAATCAATATTCTTTTAAAAGGTGAGAGGGACATGGCTGCCCTGATGCCTATTGATGTGATCACAGGCAAATACAGCATCTTATTACAAAAATAGATTCTTTCCCTGCTGCTCACTACCCATATGTAAAACTCTTTGCAGTTTCTCTCTGGGTAATTTTAGATGTGACAGGCCCGAAGGCCCGCCACGCTCAATCACGGACCGGGAACCATTTCGGATCCCGGTTAGGAATCAGGCCGGCTGTCCCTTAGACATGCCGGCCTAATTCTGGAGGGGGAAATTGGGGAGGGGGCAGGGCTGAGCGGGGAAGGGGCAGGGCTGCGCTGCATGATGTGCAGTCACACAACCCTGCCCCCCCCAGCCGCCTGCCCTCCGGAAGACAGGTGGACGCAGTGGCCAATCCGGCCGCTGCACCCGATCCCGTCCCATGGTTGGGGCCACGATCCGGCTGGGCTGTAGGTAACAGATGTTACCTGTGGCTCATCCTGGACCGCAGCCAATCCAGCCACGGTTGGGGCCCAATCCCACCATGCTTCCAGACCTCCGGGCGGTTGGAGGTCCGAAAGTGGTCAATGTGATTCCTGCCAGAGATTCACTGGGGTGAACATCTGGCAGAAATCACAACAGACGTTACGGTATGAACAGCCATCACAGGGGATTCACTGCGGGTGACCATGGTATCGTAACGTCTGAAATTACCCTTTCCCTCCTGAGATAAAGTGCTACAGAGGTAATGTCTTCCTGCTTGTCTCTTCACTTGCTACCTTGCCCTGCTTATTTTTGCATTGATTGGATAAAGTTTGAAATGGCAAAGCAGTTGTCAAAGTTGATGCTGCTCACTCTTCCCAACATGAAAACAACAGAATCTCCTGCCCTGTGTATTCAGACGCTTCCATGGGCATGCTTTCTGTCTGCATTAGAGAAGTGTTCGGACATGTGAATGATCTAGTATGTATTGAACAGGTGCTGTTGTGCACAGAGCAGTTGATTGACACTGAGCAGACATGGCTTATGTCCCCGAGAAAGCAGCAGAGAACACAAAGCATGCCTAAAAGAAAATTTATTTTATTTTCATTTATTAGCATTTTTAGCCCACCCTTCCCCCAAGGCTCAGGGTGACTAACAAAGATATAAAATACAATTAAGACATTAAAATACAAAAACAGGGACACCCACTCCAGCCTCATCCCACCAACACCCCTCCCACCTAATTCCCTATCTCTTAATAATTTTTTTAAATGGAAGGAAACACGTTAGAGAGGTCATTCCCCCTTTTTAAAAGAAAGAACCACGTTAGGGAGATCGGGGTAAAGGAGGTTTTATTGTATTACAAAATGTGTCTTCAATAAAGTGGTGTGTGATTCAACTAGGCTATGCTTCTAACTCCCTTTCTGGTTTGCTGTTCAGCAGTTCAGCTTCTGTTTCATGAATGTTTGGGGAAGAGCTGCAGAGAGGTATTTTACAAAAATGTTCATATTCATGTTGATGTTGCTGCCTTGCCACACACCAACGAGAACATGACAAAAGAAATTGGCTGGATGGCCAATACATCTAGTTTATATATTTCTCCCTCAGTCAGGAGGGAGTTTGTATAGTTTGGAATTAGAAATCCTCACTTGTAGCCATTTTCCAATTTCCTCACCCCTTTTTCATGGAAAAGAAAAATAGCTTCTTAGGCTGGCTCCTTTCCCATGTCCCTCTCCCTATCCCTTAGGGAGTCAATCACCTAATTATTTCTTCAGGGACTGTATTGTGGTTTGTAAAAGGTTAGCTCCTCCTAGACAGGATGAGAAAGCAGAACATGCAGCTTAGGCGGCCAATCACAAAGATCCAATACCAAATAACAGATAATCAAACAAGAATTTCTAGGAACAGTTTGTGAGAACCCAGAGGCTGAAATATGCTCTCGCATATCAGGGTTTTCTGAAGTGCCTCACGCACAACCTCCTTCCCCCTTTTAACTCTTTCATTTATTTTTCTAGCACTGCAAGAACATCTGGAAACACCATTCGAGTGTAAGCTGGTGTATTAAAGCATTTTGACAGTGAAGACGTTTGCCAATTTGAGAGTTCAGTGAAACATGAGTCTCTGTCACATTTACAAGGCTTCAATGGAGCTATGCTGGAAAAAGTGATTTGTGGATCTCAACCATTGTCCTTAATGGTGGAGGACTGTCCTGTGAGAATAAGCTAAATGTGTGTCCAACAAAGAAAGCTATTGCACTTCACTGAAATGGAACTTCACTCAGAGGAAATTCGTGATATACGTTTTGGTGTTTAGGGCAGGCAGAGAATAGTCTTGTCTGCTCATCTATTTATGAAGAGCTAGGTCACAGTTGGGATTGTTGGGTTTATTCCCAAAGGAACTTTGTTGCTACAAGCTGTGATACTCCTTCAAATTCTGAGTTCTCTGCATGGCTTCATCTTCATCCACTCTACTGAAACTGCCCTGGCCAAGATCACCAATGATCTACTTGTTGCTAAATCTAAGTGCCACTACTCCATTCTTGTCCTTCTTGATCTCTCTGCTGCCTTTGACACGGTCGACCACTCGCTCCTATTGGACGCGCTTTACTCTTTGGGCTTCCGTGGCTCAGCCCTTGACTGGTTCTCCTCCTACCTCTCTAACCACTCCTTTAAAGTCTCACTCCCTGGGTCGACCTCCTCCTCCCTCCCCCTTTTGGTTGGGGTCCCCCAAGGCTCTGTCCTTGGCCTTCTCCTCTTCTCTATTTACACCCTGTCCCTTGGCAAAATTATTGCTTCCCATGGATTCCAATATCATCTCTACGCTGATGACACCCAACTATCTTTCTACCCCCTCTCTCTCCTCTTCTGTCCGCTCATGCCTCGTCAACTGCCTCTCTGATATCTCCGCTTGGATGTCCCGACGTCAACTCAAGCTCAACATGACCAAGACCAAACTCCTCATTTTTCCTCCCTCCTCTTCCTCTCCCTCTAACCTGCATATCTGCATCGATGGAGTCATCATCCATCCTGTTCTCCAAGCCCGTAGCTTGGGCTTCATCTTTGACACACACCTCTCCTTTAAACCTTACGTTGACTCAGTTGCCAAATCCTGCCGATTCACCCTTCATAACATTGCTCGGATCCGCCCCTTTCTCTACCTCCTCGGCCAAAACCCTTGTTCATGCCATGGTTATCTCTTGCCTCGATTACTGCAACCTCCTCCTTGCTGGCCTCCCTCGCTCTCACCTGTCCCCCCTTATAGCAATCCCAAACTCCGCTGCCAAGGTCATTCACTCTGCCTGTCACTTTGACCATGTGCAGCCTCTCCTCTTCTCTATTCACTGGCTCCCCCTTCCTGAACGTATCCTGTTTAAACTCCTGGTATTCACGTTCAAAACACTCCACGACCAAGCTCCCCCTTACCTCTCAGACCTATGCACTCCTGCATGCGCTCTCCGCTCTTCCTCTGTCCCCTCCCTCACTCTCCCGTTTCTCCTGCTCACCTAATCGCCTTCGACCCTTCTCCCTCGCTGCCCCCCATGCCTGAATTCCCTCCCTGCCCACATCCGCCTTGCCCCCTCCCTCCGCTCCTTCAAATCCCTCCTCAAGACCCACCTTTTCCTCGCAGCCTTTCCCATTGCCTGCTAGACATTCCCATATACCTAACTATCTGCCCTCCTCTGCAGACGGCCACAACCTGATCATAACCAAGCCAAGCACACGCACCTGAATCGTCGCATCCGCTTGAATGTTTGTCTGTCTTCTCCCCTGTCTCTCCCACTGTCCCCTCTCCCTGTCTCCCCCTCCTTGTCTTTTAGATTGTAAGCCACAGGCAGGGACCGCGTCTATTTCTATGTTCTGTTCAGCACCAGGTCACATGACTGGCACTATATAAATGTTTATAATAATAATAATAGGAGACCCAGAGACCTAAATAAATTTTTGGCTGTAGCTGGCTATGGGGTGTATGGACATCCTTTAGGTTTCTGCCAACTAGGTGGCGATTTAACATTTTAAAGCAATTGCAGGATCTGGTGTCTGCACTGGAGACATTGTAACTTGTTCGTTAACTTGGGACAATGGGGCATCTGTTTAGTAATGTCACAGACTAAAGACTGTAGTCTGTGACATACCCACCTACCTGTGAGACCGCCTCACCCTCCAGGACCTGGATCGGCCCCTGTGGTCGGCTGGGGGTGCCCTCCTCGAGGTCCCCCGGGTGTCAACCTTGCGGAGGGCATTCTCTGTGGCTGCACCATGGTTGTGGAACTCCCTCCCATTGGAGGTTCGCCTGACTGCCGACCTCCCCTCTTTCCATAGACAATGTAAGACCTGGCTGTTCAGCCGTGCTTTTCCTGAGGGAGAGGGGGTGGGTGGGATATTTTAATAATAATAATAATTTATTTGCATGACAAGAAGTCGTTGCAATAAGGTAAGATCAAAAGGATATACAACATTCAGGGCAACATTTAAAATACATAAAATATGATAACGAGATCAAAAAATCCAAATAGAAATAAACAGTATCAATAGAAAAACAAAAACAAATATAACACAGATTAAAGACATAACAAGAATTCTATAGAATTACAACCATGGGCTAACAAAACCTGGGAACTCAAGGGATATTGTATTTTTACATTGTGTTTTAAATTGTATTGTTATTGTTTTAATATGTTAGCCACCCCGAGATGCTTTTAGCAGGAGGGGGCAGCATATAAATTTTATTATAAATAAATATAAATAAATGATCACACTAAAACTAGAGCTGAAACTCGGTCCTCGGAAACCTTTGGAATCCACTGGAGATTCTGGTACTTGGTTCTGAATTTCCGAAGTGCAAAGTTCCAAGTACCAAGGCCTGACCTCAGAAAACTCCAGAAGCCTCAATCGAGTGCCGGTGTCATTGCGTGCATGACTGGAGTGATCCAGACGGTTGACCACCCCACTAGCTTCTCTGAGCTGGAAACAAAGCCTAGTGCCATATTTGGTAGGAGGGGGTATGGGAGGGCACAGCTGAGTGATGGACAAGCTAGAGGGCACGTTTTGATTGACTGGCAGAAGCAAAATAAAAGTGGCTGTACATACAGCCGTTTTCTATTCTCTACTTAATTTGGCTGTGTGCGCTACCCTGCTGATCTGTAGGTAATTGACTTGGGGCGGGGAGAAGGGTGCCTGTCCTATCCTGTCCATAGGAGCAATGCTGGGGGATGGGGGTTGTTTCCCATGCCATGATTTTTTGTTTGAAAAGAAATAAGTGGGTGTCACACTGCTGCTGCCCGCTCATTCTCACCATGAAGGTCAGAGGGATCTCCGGCATGCTCCACTTCCCCTGGCCTGGGCTGTCCAAGTGACCAGTGCCACACCAATGCCATGCCTCTTTAAAAAATAAGCGGGTGCCACTGCTGCCTGAACGGCTTGGCACCATGGAGGCCAGAGGGATCTGCCTAGCTCCACTTCCCCTGGCCTGGGCTGTTCATATACTAGGGGCAATGCCGGGGGTTGCCACCAGTGCCTAATATACTTAAAGTCTGGGTGCTGCTGCTGCTTGCACTGCCTGTTGGTAAGTTGACAGCACCCTAGAGGCCAGAGAGGCCACTTTTGCTGTGGGTTTTGTGGGCTCTCACTGTGACTGTACTTTGTCTGTGGGTTCAACTTTCCCAAGATGTGAATGGCCACTGGGGCACAGGGAAGATATACTTTCCTTCTGGTTAAAATATGGTGTGCCAGGGAGGGGGCTTGCCTTGCATTGGTGGGAACTGGGCAGGCACAATGGAGGTGCTTGTGTGTATGTATGGGTGAATGTCTACTTTCTTTCTTGTGGGGGGTGGGGGTGGCGTTATCCGCTGGGCTGGCTTTTGTTTGTTTCTGCCCACAGTTGCACTTTTGTGGGTTTGTCTTCTTGAGCTATTGTCCCACTTTTGCTAGCCTGCATTTCTGGGCACTGCTTGGCATAATGATTTTAAAGTGGGTGCACTTTAAAATTATTAAAAAGGAAAGAGTTACGAAGTTCTGAGTTCCATGTTCCAAATTCTGGGTCTTTGGAAAAAAGTTTCCAAGTTCCAAAGTTCCGCCGAGTACCTGGAACTTCAGAACTCAGTCTGAGTACCTGAAGGCCTATTTGGTGCAGCCCTAACTAAAACTTAGAGCTAAAATGAAATTTTGCCCTTCTCAAAAATCTCATTGAGAATATGCTTCTCAATGAGATTTTCTGGTCTTGAGTTTCTCACAAGAGTCTCGTGAGGAACTCGGATTCTTGTGAGATTCTCAAAAACATCAAACTAGCAAAAAATGGTCTACACATGTAAAAAATGGCTGCCAGGGCCATCAGTTACTCTTGATTTATTTGCTGATCTGGCATGTATATTATATCATGCTCTTTACTACTACTACAGAAGCTACACTAATGCCAGAGCTGCACAGAATGCAAATAGTTTAGAATAGCATCATTCTTAGCATAATTTTTGGGGTATTCTTGAAATGCCTGAGTTTCTCGTGAGAATCTCGTCAGATCTCGCCAGAGTTGCGAGATTCTCACAAGACTCTCGTGAGAATTTTTTTCAATCTCATTTCAGCCCTATGTCTTGACAGAACGGTAAGACTCATTGTCATAACAAACATTTTATTCTGTTTAGACGATCTTTTCTAAAACCAAAATGTACTAATGGTTCGAACCAAAATGTTCTGTTTCCACAGTTAAAATGATTGCTCTACAACGTTTCCAGATTGAAAGGTTTCAGTAAAACCTCAAGAAAGGTGTTTTTAAAAAACCAAACTAAAACGAGGAAGTGTTTTAAAATGAAACATTTTAACTGTTTACATGATCACATTCAAAACGTCATAAAACAGACCAAAATGTTTTTAATATATCATTTAAACACACATACCACCTTGTGGCTTGGTTTTTAAGAGGAGTTGTAGGTAGCTAAAGTCTAAGGGTGAAAACAGACATGCACATAACTCTACTTTAACATTACTTATGCATGTTGCAGGGCTGTATTGGTGCCCTGTGTAGCCCTCCAACATGCATAAGACATTTTAAAGTGGAGTAAAGGTACATGTCTGTTTTCACCATAAGCCATCCAGCTGGTGGCTTGCGGTGGAATTGTGAGTGTATCTACAGACCAAAATAGGTTGCTGGCTTTAAAACTTTGGGGGCTTACTGATGTAAACAAAATATCATTTAGATATGAAACATTTATAAGTGTGGTGACTGGTTCACAGATAATTCCAAAGGATAAACTGTGCACAGTAAAATTGTTCAACCAGGTCTACTGCAGTAGAAAGAGGGACTACAGCAAATAGCATATCCCCCCATGTGCTGCACAGACTAGCTGAGGTAAGATCTGAATCCATAAACCAAAGCAGAGTTTAATCCATTAAAGAATAAAAATCCCATCAAATTGCAATAGAAAACAACGTCTTATTTACCTATAGAACAAATACAACCTGGTAGTTCACACAGGCAGGTCTTGCATAGGGGTTAATAGAAAATAAAGACGGTGGGGATAAATAAATACTTCTGCAAAACGAGAGAAACTAGTTCTGGTGGAAGGCTCAGGTCAGACTTGTGTGTACTGTCAAGAGGAATCTTCCCTTGTTTACATTTATCCGCGCAGCCCTCTATTGTACCTGCAACACTCGGCACTTCCTCCTTTGCTTCTCCCTCACTTAGTGTAGCTGCTCACTGACTGCTTGTTATTCCAGCTGGCAGTTCCCTGCAAGATCCAAAGGAGCAAGATCACAAGAGGGAAGAGCTATTTAACCTTTGGCTCCCCCAGCTGGTGAGAATGGAGATGAACAGAGGGACTTTGGAAACATACTGCTTTTGGGAGCTGAGCAACATCCTTATTAAACAAGGCTGAAATGAGCCAGAAAGATGGAACTCCCCCTAGATGGGATCCCTGTAACCCTGATCTTGCATGCCTATGCAGGGCAATGTGGGGTATTTTCAGATGTGATGGTGCACTGTGCCATCATGCTTTGATCTTGCCTAGGGTAAGGACCCCCCTCACCCCAGGCAGGATTCTGCCTGGCTGCTGAACAGATGTGTCCAGGCTGGGAGAGGGTGGGGTGCAGCTGTGGGTCTGCATGGCCTCACGCTGCTGAGCATGGCCCACCCTCCTTCCTGATGGGGGTTCAAAGCATCATGTTTAAAACACTCGTAGTTGAGCCATGTGTAGCCAATGGCCACTCTTTCTGGCTGGAGAGAAGATTAATGGTAGGTCTCCAGAGACCTCATACCATCATTTCCAAGCAGACAGTCTTATTCACTTTAAGAACTGCTGCTGGTTTCATTTACTCTGGAACAAGTCTCCTCTGGAAATGCAATTAGAATGAAAAGTGCCATGGTAGGGAGTGATTAGAAGGAAGGACAGAGATTAGGATAGAATGAGAGGAGGCTGCCAGAATGAGCACGGCTGGCTGTTTCCATACTGCAGATTAGCAATGAAAATGCCAGCTTTGGGCTGGATTCTGATCTCGGGTACACCAGCATTGATGGAAAAACTCCACTGATGTCAACATGGTTACACTGGTGTGAGAGCAGCATATGCAGGATCAGACCTTTTCTCGTCAATCTGTCTAAGCATGGGCTGCCATTCTTCACAAAGGACATATGGACGCGGGTGGGAAACACTCCCCTCCAGGGAAACAGAATTACCACTGCATCTCCCCTTCTCTCGTGCTTCTACTAGCTCTTCTGATCCAGCTCTCTAAAAGGTTGGAATGGATTGGTTTCCTGAGCCACCTGCTGCTTTGATTTAGTCAGATACAGAGCAGGCAGCACCCCCCTCTGTGCTCACTGTATTTTCTTGGCTTATCCACCTGTTACCACTTGGGAACTGTGCCTTGACAGAAACACTGGGATCAGGACTCTCCGAACCTTTTGAGCAGAAGTTCCTTTTTGCATGGCAGGTTTGTAATACAAAAGCAATGCAGCAAAGGCTCAGCCTTCCTTCACTCAATGAACAAAAAAACCTTAACTTCAAGGGACAGTTGAAGCAAAAAGTGAATTACTCTACCCCTTTGTATGTTAAATATAAACAGACTGAAACACTACAAAATGTAAACATTAAAAAATGGGCAGAGTTTTTCACAGATGATAACTGGCCCTCTTGTTTCTTTTAAAGACATTTGTATAGTGCATAAACCTGAGAAGGAGGTCACGCCAGCACTATGGGAAGTGTAGCAGAGCTGCAAAAAATGTGCAGACATGGAACATACTTCTCAAACAACCCACAGCAGAGCCATAGGGCACAAGGACCTGAAACCAATGTCTCTTACCAATTTTGTGATGTAACAATGCAAACTGCAAGTTTCTCATGGCTTTGATTTGTAGCTATGAACTGTTCAAAATGCAGCTCCTGTGCTGTACAAAATCCATCCGTGGGCTCAGCCCAAACTCATCCATAGGCTCAGATGCTCAAAGTCCTTCCTGCAGGATTGTTCAAAAGATAGCTCCAGGCTGGCTTGAAACTCAGCCTCAGGCTTGAGCAGATATGGCTGTCAGACCACTAGAAATCTGGCTCCCACCCCAGTTAATTTGCCTGAATCCTGGTTCCAGGATTGCATCAAAAGCAGCGGAGAGCTCACTCAAAGCTCTGGCATAGACTCACTCAATAAGCTCATTAATCAGAGTGTGTTTTGTAGTTTGGCCTGAAGTCGGCTTCAAGTTTCCATGAAATAAAAAAAATCAAGGATATTTTACAGAGTTCTGTGGTTTATATAGTAAGAACGTTGCAACTCTTTAATTATCAAACTTTTTTTTAAAAAACAAAAAAAAGCAACAAAAAAACCCAGGACAAGCCAGACAGTAGAATTTCCTACTGACATGCCTGATTCTAAACTCCTCAGTGGCCTTTTAAAATAATGGCTTCAGAACACAAGAGACGTCTAATAGACATACTGTATATGCAGACATGCACCTTACCTCTCCTGCCCTGCCCACTACAGATACAGCAGAACGAAGTTGCAAAAAGACAGTCTTTTGACACAGCTTGCCTGCAATGAAAATATGATGCAGCCTATGTTGGTTGACAAGCCTCTACTGGAACAGTGCAGGCAAGAGTTCCATTCACTTAAATGGGACTCACACCCACACTAACTACTAGTATGTGCAGTATCTTACTAGAGGATCACACAGCTCAAAATGTGAGGCACAAGGAATGCCAAAGTTTGAGATAACTCAGTAAATCAGGATCTTCACAAGAAAATGGTTACATGTAGTGGCCGACACTGAACTTTTAGGCTGATAGTGGGGCAGTGGACTGGGACACTTAAGAGTAGGGTCATTTAAAATCTGACATTACTATAGAATATACAATGAATAAAATCATCATACTGAACTGAATGCATTTCTGCCCCTCTTCTCAGCAGAAGGTGTGCCTCTGGCGATAGGTTGCAAGTTCAACATCTGAATTTGGTATTCATCTAATCTGGAGACTCTCTTGAAGTCTTATCTGACAAACTGTTTGCCTTTGGGGTTTGAAATTATCCAGCTGCAGGAGCAAGATACGCAGCTAAGCAGGAGATAATTTGTTTTATCTTTCCTTCACTCTGCTTACCCACACAGGGAAAAGGGAATACAATCATTTTAGAATGGGGGAGTGAGAAGGATGGGTTATTGCAGGAGAGAAAGGCAAGACAACTTGTCTTCTGCTAAGATATGTGTCCTGCTCCTTGCAGCGGTGTTGACCCCGGTCTGCGTGCAGTGGGGCCATCACCATGTTCTCTAGTGAGGCATGCTGGGAACTGAAGTCCTAGTATGCCTCACTAGAAAACATGCCAGTGGCCACAGCATGCGCCCAGCTATGGGCTGGCAGCTCGTGGGCTTTGAAAGTTGTACCAGCAGCCAGGTGAGCAGACTGGAGGCACAGGGGCTTTCCAAGTTGCGGCAGCAGGCAGGCAAGTAAAAGAATGGGAGTGTGTGCGCGCATGTGCTGGGAGGGAGAGGGCCAGCGACTTAGTGTGTGTTTTCAGGGGGAAAGTCTGTGTGTGTATGTTGGGGGAGGGAGGCAGTGTGTGTGTGTGTTGTAGGGGGATTAGAATAGCTCTATTTACTAGATGTAGATAAGAAATCCCTACAACAGATGGGGTAACATGCAAGTCAGGGCAAAGATACAGTGATTACCCTGGAATTATTTCCCTCTGTGCCAAACATCTCAGGGCCAGCCCTTCCACTGCCCAGTTACACAGGTCAGAATTGTACTGCGGCAGTTGGAGCCATTTTGCTAAGTGCATTACCAATCAAAACTCTATAATATAAAAGTATTTTCAACCTTATAATATACACACAGCCATTACTTGCCCCAAAACCGATCATATTATCTAACAAAAAACCTACCAGTTTAGAAGAAATAGTTAAGGTGAGTTCTTCCTTCTTAAACAAACACCCCAAACCAAGGAAATTAATATTTGCTAAGCCCAGCAACCAAAGACAAAATTCAAAACCACAAAAGCCAGCCCTGTCTGCATCTCCAAAACTCCTGTTACACCCGCCTTAATGACTATGCAAATGAAAAGCCTAAACCACCAAATGAAACAGTAAAATTAAACAGGTTAATACAGGATACTTTTTGCCCGTCTTCTCAGATACTTAGAAAAAGTATCACATCATCAGATGAAAGACAGCACAAACAAAACCCTTAGAGAGGAAAATATATTCACGGATTCTGAAAAACCAAGCCAACACAATACCATGCTGGGAAAAACAACAACTGCCCAACAAAGAGACTAACAGAAGAAAAAAAAAGGGGGTGGGGAGGTAAAAACAAAAACATACTATCCACATGACAAGACAGCTAGATTGAGGGGAGAATGAAGTTCTGCTTCAAAGAACTGAAAAGAAAAAAGAAAAGAAAAAGCTGATCAAAGCTGTGAAAAACAAGAAAAACCACATTAACTATATGGAGCCACTACTAACTACAGCAAGTAGTCCACAATGTACAGTTATAAAGAACCCAGAAGCTACACATATGAAAAACAAGAAAAAAGGACAACATTTTACGTTGTACTTGGAGGGAAGGGGGGGGGAGGGGGCCAGTGAGTAACAGTGTGTGTTGGGGGGAGGGAAGGAGAGTGTGCGTGTGTGTGCTGGGAAGGAGGGAGCAAGGGAGAGGGCCAGGCCATGTTCCCTACTGCAGCATGCATGGACTACACTTCCAGCATACTGGTGTAGGGAACATGCAAGAACCCCGGCAGCGGCGTGGGACCTTTGAAAGGACCATGTCACCTCAACAGGGAGAAACCAGGTGAGCGGACCAGCAGCTTTCACAGTTGCAGCGGTGGCAGGAGCTTGGATCTGGTGCAGCACTGTGGAAAGGCAGAGGGAAGGGCAAGCAAGAATGTGCTGGAGCTGCACGCTGGCACATGTGCTCAGTTTCTTTGGTAGTTTTGGCTTTTCATTTGCATCGTCGTTAAGGTGGGTGTAATGGGAGTTTTGGAGATGCAGACAGGGCTGTTTTTTGTGGTTTCAAATTTTGTTTTTGGTTGTTGGGCTTAGGAAATATTAATTTCCTTAGCTTTGGGGGTTTGTTTAAGTAGGAAGAACCTGCCTTAACTATTTCTTCTAAACCGGTAGGGTTTTTGTTAGATACAAGAGATATTATTATAATATTATTTTGGGACCAACACAGCAACCATACTATATCTGGATAACAAGAATAGGGGCAAAAATGCAGTGATAATGGTTCTGTGAAAGTGATGACTGAGAACAATGCTGCTACTGCCCCACAGCTTTTTCCCTTCTCCTTCCGCTCCCAAGCTCCTCATTTTGGAAAGGCAGTTTCTTTGCCATTTGTCTTGATATGACAAAGCAGCCCCGTCTCCCACCTCCTCAGTTGCTGACTACCCTGCCCAACCACTGAGCTTTTCTGACAATACAAGGAAGAACCCTTACAGTACCACAGCCCCTGACAGAACCAAAGGCGTAACTATCAAAATGCATCTGTCCCTAGCTGCTGAGATTTACCCCACCTCCCGCCCCCCCAAACTCCCAAGGCAGCTGCATCAGACTGGGTGTGTCCATGGGAGGCCCCAAACCCAATGGGCTTTAGAACCCCATGGAATCTCTCACCAAACTCTTCCTCAGTAGAGGCAGCAAGGAGGGAGGCAGGAGCCAGTCATGAGGCTTTTCCAGGGGTGAGGTTGTGGCTGGTTCTGAACTGGGCCTAGGAGGAGCCCATGGAGCAGACACTGGGTGGGGTGGAGGAGTGCAGGGAGTGGGAGGCATTCACAAAGCAGAAGCAGTGGCTACTGCAAAGCACTGGGTCCCCTCTGCAGTGGGACCAGACAGAGGAGCAGCCCCAGCCTCCCCTTCTCCCTCGGAGGGCCAGGTATACGTCAGGTGGGAGTCACTCCAAGCCTAGCCAGGGGGTGGGGGGAACCGGTACAGGAGCAGCAGCAGAACGAAGGAAGGAAGGTGGCAGAGCTAACGGTCCCATACTTGGGAGGGGGGGGCAGGGAAGGACCGGCTGCTGAGATCCCCAGGAGATCCCCAGGGAGGGCATGAGGAACAGGGGCTTCCCCTCATGTGTTTGTAAGCAAGCCCCAGACTGCCAAATGGACATCAGCCTGGACTTTATCACTATTTGGGAGACGAAGGGACTTTTACCTCCCAGGGGCCATTTTGAAAATTAGTACGAACTCCGAGGGCTGCATACAAGTTAGAAGCAGGGGTGCTCAGAAAGGAGGATCCACTTCATGCATCTTGGTCACTGATCTGTTCCCTGCCCTTGTGTGCACACCCTCATCTCTGCTTCCTTCCCCAGAGTTCAGTCTTTCACTACTTGGGGGTTTGGAACTGGATCTAGGGGCCAGATCCCAGTACTGGAAAGTGGATTGTGTTCTGCAATGAGGAACAAAGGTGAGGTGTGTGAGAGGTGGCAGGGTAGAGGGTGGTAGCAGAGTGTGAGTTGGGGAGCCCCATCTCCATTTTTTGCATCTGGGCTCATTCCAATATAGCTATAACCCTTTACAGGGCTATCACTTGTTGGGCCATATTTTACGTTTTACCTGCTGGGTGGCTACAGCAAAGCCCAGAGTTTGTGGTTGCTTGCCCACCTTGAGGTGAGTGATCCACTGGTGGGGGAGGTGTCAAAGGTGCCATTGTCATGGACAGATCATTATCTCCTACGGGCCTGTCTCCCAGCGCACGTCTTCCCCCAGAAGGGTGTGAAACCAGTTTGGTTGGTTCGCCCCAGGAGACTGATGGAACAGGAGAGGTTCCAGAATGCTCTGGGGAAAATTACCCTCTGATCTTGATGACCGGACACTTGATGACCTCATTGCTATTTGGAACATTTGCTGACTGAGGCCATCGACCGGACGGCTTCTAGGTGTCTACTCTCTAAGTGTCGGCACTGCAGGCTTCCTTGGTTTACTGAGGATCTGCAGTTGCTGAAGCAAGAAGGGCAGCAGTTAGAGCGATGGTGGTGCTGTTCTCGTGCTGTAGCTGACAGATTGCAACATAGAGCCAGTTCACGAGCCTATGCCATGGCTGTGTGGGCAACAAAGGAGGAGTTATTTGCTGCCCTCATAGCATTGGCAAAGTTTCGTCCAGTGGAGCTTTTCTGGGTGGTGAGGGGGCTGGTCAGTCTGGCCTCCCTCCATCTGGAACCTTCCAGTGCCTGCTCTCTCTGCTGCCCTTAGTCGCTGCATAGCAAATAGGGTGGTACAGATGTATTTGAAAAGAAATAAATTTTTCATCCAACCCAGATCCTGCAGTTGTCAGGATCTGGGGCCGTCAGGGGAGGAGAGGGCTTGCACAGGGAGGGAGTAGGCAGAAGGGAAGGAGGGAGTCCCCTTCAAACCTACCCGCAGACCTCGAGGCGTCTCCGCATTCCGTTGCCCCTATGGGGGAAGCCAGCAGAGTGAGAGAGACGCAGATGGGCGATACGGGGAAAGAACTCCTCCAACCCGCAGAGGCCATGCAAGGGGAAGGGGCGGGGTCTCTAGATGATGCAGCAGGGAGCTCCACCATGCCGGGAGACAAGGGGGCAGGGCTGAGACCAATGCTGCAGCGATCAGCACGCTTGTGGGTGCAACGGGGGAGGAGCTAGGCCTATTTAAGGATAAGTCTTTAATTCCTCCGGTGCCGGCGATCAGCGTGCTGTGAAGCTGGCCCCTTGGCGATTGTTTGGAGAGTATCGAGCGTTGTGTGTGTGGGGTCTGGAGCGAAGAGCAGAGTGAGAGTCGAGTGCAAGGTGAGTGTTTGTGAGACGTGTGTGAGCAGAGTGGAGTGAGCGAGTTGGGTGCAGGTGAGTATCAGTGCAAGTTCACTATCCTACCTATTCTCCCAGGATCCTCCTGGTGTCCTTCCCCTCCAGGGTGGTGTCAGCTGTACCCCTCCCACCTTCCCTGCCGTGGTACTTCCCGTTCCTTCACCTTCCATCACGCTACAGTTTTCCCCCGTGCAGTGTGTGGGTGAGGGCGTGACTTGATGGGCAGGGACCTGGTCTCCCTGCAGAGCGGGTAGGGGCCCACTCACACTTTCTGTTGATCTCCCCTGTGATGATACGGCCTCGTTCCTTAGAGAACATATTGGGCCACCCACTATCCTGAGGGGACCTTTTTCACAACCGAAGTGTGAGCACCCCTCCTTCTGCAGCAGTCCTGTGGGTTTAGCACGAGTGAGGTGCTGGATCCGTGGGCTCCCTTGTTCCCCCCCTTCCCCATCCCTCACAGCAGTCTTGGTGCTTACACTTACACAATATCTGGTGGCTGTGGGGGACTAGATGAGGGCAAGCCGACTGAAGTTGAATCCCAAGAAGACGGAGGTGATGCTAGTGGGGAAGGCGGTGGGTGTGGCATCCCCTGTCATTTCGGCCCCCCCACTGGTTCCCCAGGTTCAGAGTCTAGGAGAGCTCCTTGATGCCCAGCTTGGTCTAGATGCCCAGGTTGGAGCTGTGGCGAGGAGTGCATTCCGCAAATTACACCTGGTGCGACAGCTTCGGGCGTACGTCTCAGACTCCGACATGGCCACTATCATCCATGCTTTCGTCACCTCAAGACTGAACTATTGTAACGCGCTCAACATGGGGCTGCCCATGGTGACTGTTCAGAGACTGCAGCTGGTGCAGAATGCGGCAGTCTGTCTCCTTATGGGAGTGCTGGCCGCCGGGAGCATATTACACCAGTGCTCCGTTCTCTGCACTGGTTGCCTATTGTCTTCCGGGACTGATTCAAGGTGCTGGTTCTTACCTATAAAGCCCTATATGGCTTGGGCCCCATATATTAGTGGGATCGCCTCACTCCCCCTTTGGCAGGAGGCGCAGGATATGAACTGTTTTAATAAAATAAAATAATAAAATAAATGGGAGTTGGAATTAATGTGAAATTTGAATGTGTGCA
Organism: Sphenodon punctatus; assembly: GCA_003113815.1. Lineage (NCBI taxonomy): Eukaryota > Metazoa > Chordata > Lepidosauria > Sphenodontia > Sphenodontidae > Sphenodon > Sphenodon punctatus. The sequence continues at coordinate 1,676,583 of QEPC01009912.1, read as the reverse complement.
TGAAAATTTAACATTAATGAAACTCGCCATGAAATTTTGACAGGAAGTGTCCTCTTTACTGAGCGCTGCTCATGTCGTAGAGAGAGAGAGAAGGATCCATGACAACAGTGCTCAGCAAAGGGGCTTTGGCTGGGCACTTCTTTCCTAGGGGGCTCCCTGGTGGTGGTGGTGGTGGTGGGGGACTGGGGTACAGGTCCCCAACTCTCCTTCCCACCAGGGAATCCCTAGGGAAGTCATGCTCTGGCAATTTCCAGGTGGAGAGGCTTGGATCCTGCTTTTCTTCTCTTTCTGCCCAACACTAGCAGCTCTTGTCAAAGGGGCTTTGCCAGGGCACTGCTTCCCTAGAGGGCTCCTGGTGGGGGGACTGGGGAAGCAGTGCTCAGGCAAAGCCCCTTTGCTGAGACTGCTAGTGTTGGGAGGAGAGAGGAGGAAAGGAGGATCCAAGACTCTCCACCTGGTTAGTAATGGTCTGCAAAGGGGGTTTGCCTGGATGCTGCTTTCCTAGGAGGTTCCCTGTGGGGTGGCGGGGGAGGAGGAGAAGGGGAGGGAGTGGCTGGAAATTACATTTACCGGGTAATTGTTTAACGTGGGCAAGGATTCGCTATCATAACGGCTCCATTGTGGCCACATGGACTGTGAAAAACACCAGAAGAAATTAAGCCCCCTATTTTGCTGTCATTCTCATTGTAGCCAAGCCAAGTACGTGCACCTGAGACCTCGCATCTTCATGAATGTTAGACCCCTTGTCTCTCCCTCTGTTCCCCTTCCTATGTCTCTCCCCCAGCTCCTGTCTCTCAGATTGTAAGCCCTAGGGGCAGGGACCGTGTCTATTTTATTACCTTGTAAAGTGCCAGGTACACTGCTGGCGCTATATAAATATTTGTTAATAATAATAATAATAATAATAATAATAATAATAATAAGCCCATCTAGAATCTCACGTTACTGTTATATTTGCATGAGACTGAATCTCCCATGCAAAACAGATGAGGGCAAGCAGCCCCAGTCCTGCCCTTTTCAGAAATGCAAATACATTAGCCGTGCAATCCTCTGGCAGGATAATGCACATCCATGCTAGCAGTTAGTACAAGTCCCATTCACTTCTAGTGGACTTCTCCAGAGCAAGGGGTGAGGATCAAAGTGCCTCATGATGAGGACGTTAACATGTGCCAACAAAAGAAAAGCAACAAATCCAGTAAGGGTAAAACTAGCTGGTTTAGGCTAAGGATGTTAATATAGGAGAGGTTGCTCCTTGGCCCCCCCTGGAGCCACCACCTGCAGGCTCCTCTCAGGACCAAAAACAAACAGGCAGATGTTCCTCCCTGCAATGATCCACCTGCACATCAACCCCCTCTCTCCACCATAGAGTTGTGGTCACTCACCTGATGTTCTAGGCTGGCACCTGTGACTCCACGATGCTGAACGCATGCAAGCACTCCAACAGACAGAAGGGCATGGGGCAGCTGTGTGGGCACTCCCTAGCCCCGCCAACACATGGGCGGTGGCCACAGTCCAGTGCATTTCCCTGGATTCACTCGCATGACAGGCTCCACATTTCTTTGGTTGATGCCGTGTGGAGTGGCCCTGGGGTGAACATCTGGTATTGGCCACATGATACACGAGCAGGTGAGTGTGGGGCTAATGGGGGTTAATGTGGCTCAACATCTAATTTGTTAACACCCGAAAATTGCACTCAAGATTAAATGAAAGGGGTTTTTCTATAACAACCCCCCCATATGAGTTTTGCACTTTAAAACAGGATGTGAAAATAGTATACTAGAGGCACAAAGTCTAGAGAATATCTAAATCTGCATTTTCTTTTTAAAAATTTATTTAAATCCCCAAATGATTTCTCTCATAGCAGCCACTAGACCCAACTTAATAAGCAAGAAAAAATTTTTTTTTTAAAAACCACAAGGGCTTCCCCCATCTACTAGCATTAATTATATTGGGGGACAACGCTCAAAGTAATGTTTGCCCTTAATGAGGGACCATGAACTTTAGTGACAGGAAAGATCCTATAGCTATCAAGTCTCAGAAAATGGCCTTGCAACCTCCTTTAAAAATAGATTAGACCTGGAAACGCCTGCAGTTGAGATTCAAGAAACAAAATTGCACTTTAAAAATATTAGCTACGTGACTACAGTTTGAACACCCTCCTTATGCCCATTAGCAAAAGGTCAAGCAGTGTGTGCACATCAACACCTTCCTCTCTCTCTGCTCCAGTCCCGCAACCCCTTAAACACCCACCCACAAACCCATTGACTCACCTCTGAAGCTGTGCTGCAGTAGAATCCTGTGCCATATCTCCTCCGGTGAACTTCCCCACTGGGAAGCCATCTACCAACATGAAGATTCTGGTTTCCCCTGCGCCAATGGCTGTTAGGCGTAAACTCAGGCAGGCACAAAGTAAGCCCCACCTCTGGCATCCCTATTATCTACTGTCATTGCCTAGGAGCAATATGAATTTTACCGTAAGATAACTCTAATTGGCTGGATTCCTCCATAGAAACCAAGTAGGAGAGACTCCAGCCCCTCCTGTAACCCCATCCCCTAAACTGAACAGAGCATGTGCCATTCGGGCAGGCAGCATTTTGCTCCAGACATGCTCAGTGAAGCTCACCCCTTGCTTAAGGCTGAGGTAGAACAGCTGCTGCTGGACTACTCCCAGTCCCTTCCCTCCCTTACTGCTGCCTGGGGGTGAAAACAGACACCCTTTATCCACCCTTGGTGGCCATTTATGCATGTTTCAGGGCTGCATAGGGCACCAATTCAGCCCTACAACATGCATAAAGGATGGCCAGTTATTTATGCATGTTTCAGGGCTGCATAGGGCACCAATTCAGCCCTACAACATGCATAAATAACCTCCAAGGGTGGTTAAAGGGTGGTTAGTGTCATGTCTGTTTTCACCCTGTGTTGTATTGAAACAGACTGTTGAATCTAGATTAGTTCCTTAGGCAGTTTGCTGTTGTATGTTGATTACTATGTTCTTCCTAGAATGCTGATGTAATACAGATTGTACTTGTAATGGAGTCTCATGTGGGTGCTTGTCTCTAAGCTGGAGTCACCCGTAACCAGCAGTACATTACACTTCCCTGAAGCAGCCAAAGATTTAGTGGGGCAACCTACTGTAGCAATCCACAGATTTAGTGGGGCAGATCCCATTTATTCATATGGAGGAGCCTCCCCTGGTTACATGTTATTTTGAGGTCTGCTTCTAGCTATGCAGTTCACTCCATTGGGGTCACTTTAAAGCCAGAACTTAACACATGGAAACTTCTGTTGTCTACAATTTGAGGGAGGAAACAGTTTAGGACATATGGTCAAAACTCAATGAAGGCTTCATGGAATGGCAAGGTGGAGCAGAGGTGGAATTCTTTAATGGAGCAAGACCCATCCCCTACCAGAAACGCTGATTTATTGCCCTTCAAACCTAAAAGAGCTTACGTTTTGGTTGCTCGTTCTTAACTTCATTCTCAGTCTGGGAAATGGTTTCAGACTTCATTCTCAGACTTCATTCTTCAGCAGTGGATTCATTGAAGGTCCACTGCACTTCAATATCATAGAGAAATACGCTTGTTTTCAGAGCTGTAAGGGTTAAATACACTGACATTCTCTCTGACGCACACCCACAGCCTATGCCAGAAATAATCAAAACTATTTAATTAATAATATGTCAGTCCAAATAAGCACAATAATCTTCCGAGGGTATTCGCCCATCATCAGGCTATAATTAGAAACCCTCTTGGCCCTGGCCCATCGTAGTTGACAGGTTATAGTTTCCATTCCTTACTAAATGTTTCCCTATCTCTGCTCAGTTGTGAGTGACAAGTCAATGCTATGACATGAGTTGAGCAATCTCAGCAGAGATGAGAGAGTAGTATGTGAGCTATAGATGGGACTGGCGGGGGGGGGGAGAAAAGGAGACGTTCTCCTTCACCTGATGTTCTAGGCTGGCACCTGTGACTCCACGATGCTGAACGCATGCAAGCACTCCAACAGACAGAAGGGCATGGGGCAGCTGTGTGGGCACTCCCTAGCCCCGCCAACACATGGGCGGTGGCCACAGTCCAGTGCATTTCCCTGGATTCACTCGCATGACAGGCTCCACATTTCTTTGGTTGATGCCGTGTGGAGTGGCCCTGGGGTGAACATCTGGTATTGGCCACATGATACACGAGCAGGTGAGTGTGGGGCTAATGGGGGTTAATGTGGCTCAACATCTAATTTGTTAACACCCGAAAATTGCACTCAAGATTAAATGAAAGGGGTTTTTCTATAACAACCCCCCCATATGAGTTTTGCACTTTAAAACAGGATGTGAAAATAGTATACTAGAGGCACAAAGTCTAGAGAATATCTAAATCTGCATTTTCTTTTTAAAAATTTATTTAAATCCCCAAATGATTTCTCTCATAGCAGCCACTAGACCCAACTTAATAAGCAAGAAAAAATTTTTTTTTTAAAAACCACAAGGGCTTCCCCCATCTACTAGCATTAATTATATTGGGGGACAACGCTCAAAGTAATGTTTGCCCTTAATGAGGGACCATGAACTTTAGTGACAGGAAAGATCCTATAGCTATCAAGTCTCAGAAAATGGCCTTGCAACCTCCTTTAAAAATAGATTAGACCTGGAAACGCCTGCAGTTGAGATTCAAGAAACAAAATTGCACTTTAAAAATATTAGCTACGTGACTACAGTTTGAACACCCTCCTTATGCCCATTAGCAAAAGGTCAAGCAGTGTGTGCACATCAACACCTTCCTCTCTCTCTGCTCCAGTCCCGCAACCCCTTAAACACCCACCCACAAACCCATTGACTCACCTCTGAAGCTGTGCTGCAGTAGATTCCTGTGCCATATCTCCTCCGGTGAACTTCCCCACTGGGAAGCCATCTACCAACATGAAGATTCTGGTTTCCCCTGCGCCAATGGCTGTTAGGCGTAAACTCAGGCAGGCACAAAGTAAGCCCCACCTCTGGCATCCCTATTATCTACTGTCATTGCCTAGGAGCAATATGAATTTTACCGTAAGATAACTCTAATTGGCTGGATTCCTCCATAGAAACCAAGTAGGAGAGACTCCAGCCCCTCCTGTAACCCCATCCCCTAAACTGAACAGAGCATGTGCCATTCGGGCAGGCAGCATTTTGCTCCAGACATGCTCAGTGAAGCTCACCCCTTGCTTAAGGCTGAGGTAGAACAGCTGCTGCTGGACTACTCCCAGTCCCTTCCCTCCCTTACTGCTGCCTGGGGGTGAAAACAGACACCCTTTATCCACCCTTGGTGGCCATTTATGCATGTTTCAGGGCTGCATAGGGCACCAATTCAGCCCTACAACATGCATAAAGGATGGCCAGTTATTTATGCATGTTTCAGGGCTGCATAGGGCACCAATTCAGCCCTACAACATGCATAAATAACCTCCAAGGGTGGTTAAAGGGTGGTTAGTGTCATGTCTGTTTTCACCCTGTGTTGTATTGAAACAGACTGTTGAATCTAGATTAGTTCCTTAGGCAGTTTGCTGTTGTATGTTGATTACTATGTTCTTCCTAGAATGCTGATGTAATACAGATTGTACTTGTAATGGAGTCTCATGTGGGTGCCTGTCTCTAAGCTGGAGTCACCCGTAACCAGCAGTACATTACACTTCCCTGAAGCAGCCAAAGATTTAGTGGGGCAACCCACTGTAGCAATCCACAGATTTAGTGGGGCAGATCCCATTTATTCATATGGAGGAGCCTCCCCTGGTTACATGTTATTTTGAGGTCTGCTTCTAGCTATGCAGTTCACTCCATTGGGGTCACTTTAAAGCCAGAACTTAACACATGGAAACTTCTGTTGTCTACAATTTGAGGGAGGAAACAGTTTAGGACATATGGTCAAAACTCAATGAAGGCTTCATGGAATGGCAAGGTGGAGCAGAGGTGGAATTCTTTAATGGAGCAAGACCCATCCCCTACCAGAAACGCTGATTTATTGCCCTTCAAACCTAAAAGAGCTTACGTTTTGGTTGCTGGTTCTTAACTTCATTCTCAGTCTGGGAAATGGTTTCAGACTTCATTCTCAGACTTCATTCTTCAGCAGTGGATTCATTGAAGGTCAACTGCACTTCAATATCATAGAGAAATACGCTTGTTTTCAGAGCTGTAAGGGTTAAATACACTGACATTCTCTCTGACGCACACCCACAGCCTATGCCAGAAATAATCAAAACTATTTAATTAATAATATGTCAGTCCAAATAAGCACAATAATCTTCCGAGGGTATTCGCCCATCATCAGGCTATAATTAGAAACCCTCTTGGCCCTGGCCCATCGTAGTTGACAGGTTATAGTTTCCATTCCTTACTAAATGTTTCCCTATCTCTGCTCAGTTGTGAGTGACAAGTCAATGCTATGACATGAGTTGAGCAATCTCAGCAGAGATGAGAGAGTAGTATGTGAGCTATAGATGGGACTGGCGGGGGTGGGGAGAAAAGGAGACGTTCTCCTTCCAGAATATTCAATAAAGGTTATAAATGCCTCCAACTGATTAGATTTTGGTTTCCCTTTCTAGAGCTTTTGAAAGCTCTGGAAAAAGGACATCTTGGTGTGGGTGAGGGGAAGGTGACGCATGTGAAGTAGCCTTTATTTTGAAAGGATGGCCAGCTGTTTTTTCCCTTACTGGATTCATCACTTTCCTTTTGTTGTTGCAGATGTTAATGCCCTTGTGACCCCTTGCTCTAGAGAAGGCTGCTGGCCGTGCTGAAATCAATGGGACTACTCCAGAATAGGTGGCATGAGGATCAGCAGCCTCAGAATTGCCACTTTAGCGACCATGAAGGGAGGCTAATAAAAGTGCATGGGCTCCTTAAAAACCATCAAGTGCTTGAAAAGAGGACACTGTCTGTTGTTTTCCTAAAACACAATACCCACGTGCAGCTGTACACACACACTACTGGAGATATGGGCTAGATGATTCCACTGCTGAATCCACAGAATATATGAGAAACTATTACAGCCCAGCGACAGAGCCTGGCCCTTTAGCTCCTAGCGTACAGCCATGACGACAACATTAGCGTTGAAGAAGTCTGGTTTGCTTCCCATTGTGTTGGCCACACAGTCATCCATTATACCTGCAATCTGTGAACCAGTTTTTTAGAAGGTGTTGGATTTGCAGAGAGCAGGGGTGAACAAAGTCCCTATGCTCAAGTGCCACATACCAAACTGTTTGTAATGCTGAGAGCCACAACATGCATTCAATCGATTGTGGCTTCCTCTGATTCCAGGGATGAGGCAGCACTAGGGTGGCTGGCCAGCCATACCTCCCCTTTAAGTCACTGTTATGAAAGCTACATGTTGCAGGGCTGCACTGGAGCCAATGCAGCCTTGCAACATGTATTTTTCATAAACATCCTCTTTCAAAGGGGAGGTATGGCCACCAGTAGGTAGCACAGCTTCCCCCTTACATCAAAGCTCTGGCTTCCAGGCAGTCTGGTGGGTTCAGGCAGTAGCAATAGCCACACAGGATGTGCTCTCCCTGCGCTCATGAGGCTCCAGAGGCAAAAATGGCAGCTTGGCATCACTTACTTCTGAGGGAGCTGCATAGATCCCTCCCCCGGCGGATAGCCACTTCTGGTGAGGCCCACAGTACAGGTGTCCAAGAGCTGCATGTGGCTCCCAAGCTACCATTTGCCTACCTCTGGCATGGAGTGTGAGACCAGGATTTCCATACCCAATCAGTTTCCTTTTATCAATAAGGAGTGATGTCTCTTGCAACAAGACTGGCAACTTTGGGTGCCACAGAGCTGTCCTCCTGTGTCATACAAGAACCTCATTGGCAACACAAGTTTAGCTGGATTTATCTTGTTCATGAGCATTGGATTCATTGAGACCCCTTACTCTTATTGCAAGGTATTGTGTCCCCCCCCTCCCCCCAGGAACGTCACTAGCTAGTAGCTACCCTGGAGTGAGGGGGCTCAATTGAGTCCTAGACCGGGAACCGACAGGGGGCCCTTTGCAAGTGATCTGACCACTGCTAGGACATTTTGAGACTGAGTGGGGCCAACACTCTGCCCGCACCCACTCTGATGGTTTTCTAGCAGGGCTCAAGGTGTTTGTGAAGGGGCCCACCCAGAAGCAAGTTTTCAGAGTGGGCAGGGGTGGAGTGCACTGCCTCTTAAAACCTCCTTCCTGGTGGTTGTTGCTACTCCGGGGGGCATCCCTGGGAGGCAATGCGACACTACCATCTTTGCAGGGGGGAGGCTGCGGTTGGCCAGGAGCCTCCTTGAGAGGGCTGCCATTTAGGGTGACCCCCACCTTTACCCTTGGGGGGGAAAGCATAGTTGGGACATGAGCCCAGGCACGCTAAGCCCCTCTGTATTCCATTCATTCTAGCGAGGCCGGTTGCAGAGCAAGATAAGGGAGATAGAATTCTATAGGTTACTTTCAGCTCTATTCCTATGAAAAGGAAGCAGCCCAGCTCAGCTCTAACTGCCCACAGAACCGGAACCTCAGCTTTACAGTTCCACCTCCTCAGTCTTCTGCAGCTGCACTTGGCTGTTAGAATGTCCTTCCTGATTGATTTAGGAGAATATTTTCTCGAGTTACTATAGTTCCTTCCTGGGTATTAGTTCTTGCAATCACCAGCAGATTTCGGGGTCAGATCTCTTTCCACTTCCTTTTGCTGCTGGGGAATGCCTGGTTTATAGTCCCAGTCACCTGATGAGACCAGGTTCATTCAGAATGATTAGACCATCACCTCCCAATAGCTGGGTCCCAAGTGATGGGTGGCAAAGTGCTTGTTAGCCATGGGTATAGTCCTGCCAAGACCCGCCCTCAGCACCCTGCCATACTTGTACATAATTTGGTTGCATATTCATAGAGATAGCTTGGCTATTACGGTTTGAATAAAACACCAACCCATTTTAATTAAACTTGTGTAGGATTTTATTTATTTTCCCAATAACCTATTGCATTTTTGGTACATATTTTGCTTTGATTTTTTTTAAAATTCATTTCAAGAAACTGTTGCTATAGATAATCTATGTACATGCAAATAAATAACTGCTTTTATAGCATTGCCTCATTATGAGTTAAACAGCAATACAGGTCTTTTGTCGTCGGAACCAATAAAGATACAATTTGCAGTGAGCAGGTTTAGCACCTAAAATATTGCCCCTGAAGCCATGAAAACTCTGCCCTTTCAGCAGAGACTCCTGGTCATTGTTTGATACATTTACCAAGATGGCGAGAGAAATGGGGGAGAAATGGGTAGGGGAGAAACCGCTACAACATAGGATTTAGAAAGAAGATGGAGTCTTGAAAGCATTTTCTTCTGTGGTGGTAAGCTGAAGCCTGTAATACTTGCAAGTAAGTGACTTCAGGATTGCAACTACATTAATTTTTTTTTAATTCCAGGAAATTTTCATTGATAAATGTTCAGACTTGGAACATGACTTTAAAGCTGGAGGGAAAGAATGGCAACAACAATGGACAAATTTCCACGTTTAATTATTTTCTGTCAGTAGGGCTGAAACTTGCCCTCGCAAATCTTGGCGAGAACGAGAATGGGTCAAGAGCTGGCTAATTCTCGACCCATTCTTGCAAGAATCTTGCACGGCTGAAAACCGGCTCTGCACATGCACAAATGGCTGCCACGGCCATTTGGTGCATGCATACCCTCAGCAGCCATTTTGTGCACGCGCAGTGGGTTTTGAGGTTCAAGAATCTTGCAAGATTCTCAAAAAAACCTCAAAACATGCGAGATTCACAAACCTCAAAACAATCTTGTGAGATTCTCGGAAACCATAGCGAGATCTCGCGAGATTCTAAAGAAAACAGATTCCATTCTTGCTGCAGCCCTACCTGTCAGCTGACGCATCTGTCTACATATGTAAAAATCTTCACTTGCCTATGCAAATTGGCTAACTGCATACACAAAAGGAGAGTTAAATGTAAAGTTAGATGCAGAGTTATACAGAGGACACACCTGCAAATACAGTGAGCATATTTTCAAGGACCCAGTAGAAATCAGACCCTGGGTGAAAAAGAAAGTGAAATATTAACAGTTTTGAGAAATAAAATAGCATGGATGGCTTGTTTTGTTTCTGTTTTGTTGCCTCCTGTCAGAAAGAAAGACCTCAGGTAACAGTTCATGCAACATTTGTTCCCCCATTGTCTTTCTTTATTCCTATAGAATGAGATCAAGTGAGGGGATCTACTTGGTTCAACCAATGCGGGTGCTAGACATCAGATGCTGAGAAAGAAAATGAGGAAGGTCAGTGATGAGAGCTCCTTTTCAGTAACCCTGATTATTTGCTAGATTCAATTGTTAGACAACAGGAGGTTCACCCTTTTTTGATAAGCTAATTGTGGTTTTCTAAAGCGAAGGATCCCATTTTTGCTTTTGAACCAATAAGCCACTGTCAACCTCCAAAGTTCTACAGAAAACTATGCACCAGCCAAAAATATCTATAGCGCTGCTGTATGCAGGCCCAGGTCTAGAACCAGCACCTTTTGGGTACTGAAGCTGCTAGCCAGCACCTCTATGCCACCAGAGAAACCAGGCATGGGTATTTGTTCTTGTCCTGTTGACTCTACCCCTCAGTTGGGCTAGCCTGATGAGGTCTCTACCCTCCTTGTCCTTATTGGTCCTTGTCTGAGCCTGCTCAGTGTTTAAGTCATGTGACTGCAAGCAGAGCAATGAAAGGAAGGTGTCTCAACGTCTGTACTTAGATCGGTTAACCCGTCTCTGCCTCTTGTTCTATGGTTCCTGATCCCTGCCCTTGGACCATTGACTCCTGGTTCCCTGTCTGTCTCTCCTAATTCCTGACCCCTGCTTTTGCACTGCTGATCCCCACTGCCTGTGCACTGCCTTGGTGAACCAGCTCCTGTCTGACCCATCTATCTAGACTACTTCTTTGGTTTTGACCTTGGCCTGGACTTTGACTGTGTTGTTGGATTGTCTGTCTCAAGCTGGTTAGTACTTTGGTTGGACTTTCCCAGCTGGGTACTAATCCTGCTAGGACTTACTGTTTTGGCCCTAATCCTGTAATAACCTATTCAGTTGGGCCTAGATTCTGCAACAACTCATTCTGGACCCCAGTATAAGCCCAACAGGCAGACTGTTTCAGCCCCCACTAGCACAGTGGCAGGCACTGGCAAATGAGGAAAAGGTGAGGCATGGTTATGGTGCCTGTATGCTGGCTGCAGGAAAGCTGTGGCCAGTATGTGGGTATTATGGGTCATACGTTGCCTCAGACCTGGCCAAGATGGCAGCAGAGATTGAAGCCTGCTTTGCTGTAGACACATCTCCAGTTATGGACCACTTATTATGAACTAGTGGCCCTCCAGTGATCTTTGGGCCATAGCTGGGAAAACTCACTGCCCCAGTGTTTCCCTTTTCTGCTTTGGCTCAGAAAAACAGAGTCCAGTCCTGAATTCCAAACCAAGGACTTCTATTTATCAGGACACAGAGCTAGAACTAGGTCACTGGATTGTCTCTTCATGTTTTATTTACACAAATGTAAAGAACCATATTCATCCACTCACGTAACTATAAAGTAAAGATTAATTTGGTTCAATGAATCTAATTTCTGAGTTCAAACTGATCCCAATTAAACCCACCCAAACTCAAATCCATGGAGTGGCCAGTTTCATCTGCTCTTGGTATTGATTCACTCTGTGCCAAACACCTGAAGAAAACTGATTTAGTCTTTCTGTGAAGTTGTGAGGCATGAGAGCGATGCTACTGAGAAAGATGCAAAACTTTGTAGAATACGTAATTCTTCAGCATCAACTTGTTTCATCAAATGAGGTAGGAATCTTCCCCTGGATCTCAGCCAGAAGCTATCCATTGGCCAATAAAACTATTTTTGCCACCACACGATTGCACCAAACTTGTTCCCATTAAAACTTAAGCTGAGAAAACAGCAGATAGTCTTCTGAACTGAGTAAGAAATACAGGAAATGAAATGAGTGGAACAAGCAGCCATTTATTTTCCCTTGTAAGAATTCTCATGCATTTTGGCACCAGGATTGATTTCCTGTAAGTTGTCCAAGTCTGGGATGAATTCTTCATGAGAAATTTTAATAAATAAAATAAATAAATAAATAACTACTGCACATGTGCAAAATGGCCACAGGACTGTTTTGTGCATATGCAAAATGGCCACCAACCTTAACCAAAATGGCAGCAATAGTGTCACTGCCATTTTGGTTAAGGGCAGTGGCCATTCTGCGCATGCACAGTGATTTAAAAAAATTTCTTGCTGAACATTCAGCAAGAAATTGCGGGCATCCTGAGCCTCTCCGTTCATCCCAAGACAAAACAAGAACTGAGACTTAGTCAAGTTTACTTGATTGGGCAAGATCTTGGCCCTTTTTACATGGACGTAGGTGGGTGGGTGGGATGGGTGTTTAGCTGCAGTGCGTGGAGGGCGAATACCGAGCAGACAACCATCCCCACACCCACTGCCGGCCGTATACACTACCTCCCCACGCCCCGCATACCCCCAAACACCAAGCGGGGCGGAGGGGGCGTCCATGTAAAAACGGCCCTTATTTCAGTCCTATGAAACCAAATTAGACTGACAAGCCCATGCACATTGCGTGGAATTCTCCCTATCTTCCAGTTCAAAAGAAACTTTTGCTATGATTTGGATCCATCTGTTTTAAAAGGAAAGTAGGGACCAGAGAAATAGAACAGCCATTCCGTGCTCAACAGATGCTCTTAGCCAACACCCTTCCTGACAACCAGAAAGAAGTGGCCAGAATGAAGATATTGAACCTAGTCTACTTGCTGACAACAGAAGCTTGTGTGCTCCAGTGGGGGGAAGCTGTTAAGTAACAGAAACTCTCTCTTATGGATGTTAAGAGTCAGTGACAGTGCTCTATGTGACAAGTAAATATAAATCAAAACATGTTAAATGACGTTTTTCTTTTTTGTTTTCTCACTGAACCTCTTTACTTGATCCATATTGTTTGAGTAAACTTTTACTGAAGTGGAACAACCTGGCCAGCTCTCTCCCATCTCTGACCACAGCAAACTGTCAAGCCATTTGTATATCCTTGAGCGGGAAGAGCTATGCTCACCCTTCACGGCTGAGAGATTTCTATTTTCTGTTATGCACTTGCATGTATAACCTCCAAATTGGCACCATCTGGACCACCACCTGAATGTCATTTTTGCTTGCACAGATCCTCACGGTGCTTGCCAGCTTGTGTTTGCAATTTCGATAGGTGTGAAAGGTGATGAGAGGACTCTTGTTTATAATTAAATTTATCTCTGCTCTCCTTTGAAAACCTGGAAAATACATTTGGAGGAGTTCTTGAAACCTGCTTCTCTTAAATTCCAATCTAGATAAAGAGAAAGGTGTGTCGGGTTCCTTTTAAAACAAAACTAAAACTTATTAAAATAAGAACAGAATAGCAAATAATGATAAAGACCTTTTAATCAGTTTCTCGCCCTCCCCCACCTTTAAATTCAGTCCTTGGCTTTACAATGAACTCAATGCATACTAGGGCAATACTTCGGGAGTTTAGTCTATGTAGGCAGGCTTGACCTTCATTAACTGCAGACATGATCAGTGGAGCTTAGAGAACTCTTTAGTCTAGCAGACAAAGGTAGAATGGAGTCCAGTGACTGAAAGTTGAAACAAGACAAATGCAGACTAGAAATGAGTAATTTTTTTGTTTTTATCAGTGAGGTTAATTATTGGAGCCAGTGTTGGTTGGAGGAGCCATGTACCACTGGTGATTTATACAGCGTTAGTGACTATGCAACAGCATGTGCTCGCAAATGACCATTATTGGTCTGACATGCGTGGTATGATGGAAACAAAATGAATGAATAAAGCATTTGAACCATTGATTCAGGTGGATTCTCTGTCATTTGAAGTGTTTAAATCAAGATTGAAGGTCTCTCTAGAATGTATATTGAGCTAGCTGACTCGACAAGAAGTTCTGGTTTGGTGCAGGAATTACTATGTGAATTTCTATACCATGCACTTTGCAAGTAGGCCAGAATATACATTCTTTATGGTTCCTTCTGACCTTAAAATCCATGAACCTCTCTAGTGATGCCTAGATCAAATTCTACTCTTACAGCAGTGATAACCATAGCTCCTTTATACAGAACTAATCTGTATTTATGCCAGTGAAGCTAAGGACCCCTTAGTTCAGTTTAAGGCGCTCTGGGCGCAATCCTCCACCATTGAAGTCAATGGTAAAACTCCCACTGACTTCTATGGCAGAGGATTTTTCTTGCCCCAGTAACGTGGGACACAACATCTACATGGATTTCTGTAGTGATTAATGAATTTGAATAGCCATTGACTTTTGGTTGCTAATGACTTATTAATAATAGCTCATGTACTGCACCTGGCCCCCCTTTTGGTATACGTGGTTTAGTGAGAGAACAGCAAAGGAAAGAAAAGAGAGACCAACTTTTCTTCCAGCTGCTTATGATGACATCAGTTTTGATAGGAGCATTTTGTGATGAGTTCAAACTGCAATTTTCCAGGTATCCAGTCTAGAGCAAGTCCATTATAGATAATAGGCTACATTTAATTGTTATTTTTGACATAAAGGATAACATTGGAGTGTGGATTGCTCTGACTACTGTTATTTGAGCATTATGTGCATAGGAATCTAGGAAAAGCTACTTTATATAGATTATATGCATAGATTATGTTACTAACATTTGTGCTTCCTATGAAAACAAACAAATCACACAAGATAACTAAGCCCCATCCTCAATGTGTATCAGCCAGAGGGTAACACTAATTCTAACTACAGTAATCTTTAAACCAAGTTTGGAGAGCTCCATGCACCTCATCCATGAAAACTCTTGCACCCCCTATGTAGGGTTAGATTGGGTCCTGTATTTAGGATGTGGCTGGGATCTACACCCACTCCCAAGAAAGCTTGCTCATGACCGTATCTTGGCCTCATCTTCCCTAGACTCCTTGAAGACAATGGCTGTTTTTAGATGAATCTGTGGGTCCGTGTGCACTATCATGCACTTCCAGTGTGGGGGTGGGGGGACTTCACATGGTGGCGGATGGGTGTGTGATCGGTGTGTGCCTGCACCCACACACTGCCCAGGGGAAAACCTGGGTTGCTCCATGCAGGGGCATGGGTGGGTGGTGCGTGAGTTGTGGGAGCATGCCTCCACCCGTGCCGCCTTCAGATGGACGCCTGGGTCCATGGGGGATGGGTGGAAGTGCAACCCATCCAATTCCTCTTCTGGGAGCTGACCAGCTGTAGCATAGGACAAGTTAACTTACTGATGGGCCAGAGCTAGAACATTTCTACTCAATAATATTTATTTTTTTCTCAATAATTAATTTCTAATAATTCCAATAATATCGCAATAATTTCTACTCCTATCTTTATTACAAAACTCTGCCAAAGTTTAGGGGTATCTGCATATCAGGTCTTGGTTGGGTCTGTCTGTATTTAAACCGTTACCCTAAAGGCCACTAGAAGGTACCAAAAACAAGGTTAGAGACTGGACATGGAACTAGTTGCATTATAAGACTAGCTTTTGAACTGTAGGGTTTCACTGGAAGCTTTAAGGCGCAAGATCAGCTGAGTGGCAAACCTAGGACCCTTATAGTTTGTACCAAAGCAAAATTCCTTACTGACCTGGCTGGGAATTTTATCTGGCTAAACACTATTGGGTGTCCTTTATCGGGGTGTAGAATACTGTACTCTTCATATCCCCTACACGGTCCTGGACAAATATTTTTCCACAAGTATTTGCTCAAATAATAAAAAATGAAAGAGATCAATTTTGCATTGGATCTGTTCCCATAGTACTAGTTCTTTCCACTTCCAGGGCTATTCTAAGTCAGAATGTATATGCATTTAATAATACATATTGGAGACTAGTGAATACAAATATGCAGTCACACCAGAAATCTGAATCTAGCATTTATGATCATCCATGTAATGGTCAGGAACAATATCATGTAACCTGCATGTCGAGTCAGAAAGCTAACCCACACATCTTGAATTTCAAACCACAACCACTGATAGCAAATGGCTTGCAAAAAGTCACACACCAAGTATGGACTGAAATTGTTGTTTAAATAGTGTCTGTATTTGAGAAAATCACAATTGGCTTCCATGTCATTGATGGACAGAAAAAAAGGAAGCAGAATTTATCAAAGAAATTAGTTGCCTATGCACTTCTGGAAATTAATTTCCACGCCTGCCTGGTGTCACACATCTTGACACTTTTTTTGGTAAGCTGGGTTCCATAAGCAGGAGATTCAGTGTAGCCAGTTGTAATTCATGTTCACTTAAAATTCAGTTTATCCATAGAGAAGAAAAGTGCTTCTAGCTCCTAGAAAAAAACAGTCCTTTTGTGAATGGCCAGATCAAGGTCCATGCAGCACTTTAAGCCTTACTTAAAATCTTCAGGATAGGGTCTTGGTGGTGAATATCAATGCTCTGTGATCTATAAAACATGCAGATTAGCAGGGTTTGGGCTAGGGAGTTCTGGATATAAATGATTTTGTTTCTCTCAAATAATCACAAAAGAAAGGGAAACTGAGATGACTTTGAAGGACTGATGAGAAATGACTGGCTGATAATGACATTTATAGCCTGAGTAGGATTGCTAGATCAAAATTTCAAAAATAAGGAACATTATGGAACTGAGGGATTCTGAAATAAGGGGCATCCATTATGTTCCAAGGAGCTGTGGTGGCCAGAATAAGGAATAGTTATTATGTAAATAAGGAATGTCTATTATCCCCTATAGAGTTGCAGGGCTCTGAAATAAGGGCTGTTCCTTTAAAATAAAGGACATCCCTTAAAATAAGGGACACTGCATCCCAAAGACTGAGGGAAAATGGAGATGGAAAAGCAACAGGGTTTACTCTAGGAGTGACTAATGAAGAACAATGGTAGGAAAATGAATAAAAGGGGACATTAGGGCTAAGCCCTCCTTTTCCTTACAGCTGTGCAACCTTCTTAATATCAGAATTATCTTGTGGTGTGCTCGTGCTTAAATCTCAGAAACTGGGTTGTAAATTTTGCCGCAAAAGTAATTTTGTTGCAATGAGAAGAATGCCTAAAACTTAAGTATGGAAAACCGTGTTCTAAGGGCAACAGTGGCAGCTCTGTCCCTGGAGATTTTCTAAAGCCTGGCTGGATAAAGCAACCTTGGTGAATATTCAGCAGGGGAATCCTGGCTAGTGCAAGGGGGCAACACAAGACCAGTTGCCAGGTCTTTCCTTCTTTCTTTATCTAGGTTTGCATGGCACTGGTAGAAAAAGGAACTTATTTTCTAATAAAGCTTTTGCCAACTTTATTTATGCCCAGGCTGCTTTCCAGGAAGGGGAAATCCATCATGTCATAAATGAATGCAAACACAAGGTTCAAAGCTCTTTCTATCTTTGCTTTCAGATTTTCCTTTCTTCTCACGTGGAGAACATGGTGTTCTGCTTATACTCTGCAGCTTGGCTTATATTCCACAGAAACAAAGGAGGACAGAAACACCTTAATATAGTAACACAGCTGCTTTCTGGGAACAGCTTTCTTGGTCTGGGCTGGGGGGGGGAAGGGGGAAGCGGGGGCGGGCAAGTCACATGACAGTAGTCCCACAGAGCCAACCTGAGTGACACACTGTGCCTACTCTGGCAGGGAGCCAAGAAGAGGTTGCTAAATTAGTTCACTCCGCCCAGAGTCTGGGCAGTGAGAGTTCAAAAGGTCATTCCCAAACTAGCATTCATCTGGATGCAAAATGTGCCCCCAACAATTTTGTTTAATTATAGAGATGCAAGAGAAGAAAAAGTACATGTTGCCAGTTCCTCAGTTTGTTTGATAGTGGTATATTTGATAGGAGTGTGCATTTCAGGTCTTCTGAAGACGAAAGTCACCAACAAATGTCCTGGGGTGTGTGTCTGAAATTGGGACAGTCCCCCACCCAATTTCAGAGCCCCAATCCCAGGCCAGTGGTACCATTAGGTTAATGTTAGGCTGCAGAGCTTAGCTGGGACCCAGCAGCAGTAAATTATCTGAATGGGAGCAGAGCAGGAAAGCCTTTTCCCAGCTGCGTGCAGCACTCTAATTGGTCCCCATTTCCAGAGGTACCAATATCAAGACAGCACACATTGGTCCCCCTAGAAACAGCGACCGATTAGAGTGTTCCACACAATTGGGGAGAGGCTTCTCTGCTCTCCTCCTCACTTAGATAATTGACTGTGCTGGGTCCTCCAGCTAAGTTCTGCAGAGCGCAGCCTGGGAGGGAAGGCAGAGAGCAAGCGCAGCTCTCTGCATAATGCAGGTGGATAAGTATAAGGTGGTGAACTTGGAAGACCAGGGTTCAAACCTTACCTCAGCCAATGAACTCATTGGGTGGCCTTGGGCAAGTCACAACCTCTCAGCCTCAGTTCCCCATCTGTAAAATGGTAATGTGTGTGTGTCTTTCCCTGTGTTTCCCTCACCCATGCCCATCTTAGATTGCAAGCCCACTGGGTAGGAACTGTAAAGTGCTGCCTGTGCCTAGTAGTGCTATAGAAACGCTAAGTAGTAGTAGGCGGAGGCAGGGGGCAGCAAGCAGCTGCTGGACTGGAGGCCAGCAGCCCAGGGGTGAGGTAAGTCAGCTGGTGTTCTGGGGTGCCCTTGGATTACCCAATATTTCTCTTTTTTTCATTTTCTTTTTCATTTTGCAAGAAATCTCACAGGATCTCACACTGCTAGGCAGCAGTACAGCCTGGGTTGCGAATGAGAAAAAGCTGCTATTTCTATGGAAGACAAAAACAAACAAACATTGGAAAGACAAAAATTACCCCCATGCACATCTCTAATATTTTCCTTGGCTGTGAAAGGTGGGTACTGGCAAAGAGACAGTATACCCCCGAATGCAGCTGAAATTGAAATGTTACAGTGGGTGGTGCACAGAGATGTTAGCAACAACGAGCAAATTTAAGGTTGTCTGAAAGTGACATAAGTTACCTTAAGGAATCTGATCCCAGATGGTTGGGTGTCTAGAAAGATGTTCAGAAGAATACATATCCAGAAGGATGCTAACCCTAGAAATGGAAGGGTAGAAAGCCTACCACCTGATAGGTTGATATAATATAAAAGGATATGAGCAGCTGCTGGTTCATGACAGACTGGAGTGGAGAAGGTGGACTTGACAAGCGCTAGCCCCTTATAGATAAGAAAGAAGAACTAAGGAAGAAAAAGAATACAGGAAGAGGACAAGGTAGCAGCAAGGGTTTCTACACTAATTCTTCCATAGTCAGACCATATGGTTCAGAGACACTATTTGTTCTATTTTGCATAGAACAGTAGTCACCATGTAACAGTAGTCCCCCTAGAGAGCTGCTGATGGATGGCACTTGGTAACTGAGTCCGCTTTTCAACGAGTTCCCAGGGAAGCGTGTTCTGCAATGCGCTGCTAGGAGAAGCTGTGTGGGGTGCGTTTACACGTACCAGAAGTGGCTGCCTGCCATAGGAATCGGCGGTGCGCTCAGCCTCTTTAAAGACATGTTCTGGAAATCTCAATATCAGGGTTTCCAGAATGCGTCTTCAAAGAGGCCGCGGGAGGCTGTGCGCACCGCCGATTCTTATGGCAGACGGGCGACCGGTGCATGTAAACGCACCCCGCACAGCTTCTCCTAGCGGCGCATTGCAGAACGTGCTTCCCTGGGCTCTCGTCTAAAAGTGGCCTGAGAATGGTCCGTGAGAGGGGTAGGCCGGAGATCATAGCAAGAGAACTGGGTATCAAAGAGAGGTAGCCAGAATGCTTGTGAGGAGGATGTGGGGAGGAAAATATGGTACCTTGGGTGGGTCTGATCAGGGGCTATGCTGGGCTGCTGAGGCACTTTAACTGGATGTAACCTGCAGATTAATTACTATAAAGGACTGTGTTAGCTGGGACAGAGGAGGGTTCTTTTGAAGCTGGCATGGCATGCAATGCATAGGTTAGGTAAGAAGATTATAACACTGTTTAGAGTGAGAGATATAGTGGGACAGGCATCACACAGCCATTTGGCCTGGCAGCACCTAGACTATCCCAGCCCAGGGCAGAAACTACTCAACTTGCCAAACTGTGAAACTTGTAAATCTTTGAAATTTGGACAGACTGAGTTGAATCCAATCCCCCAAATGTATTTCCCTGGTGATGTATTGTACATAGCATATAGGATATTCACTTACTATGCAACAGAGTTCATAATGGAAATGTTTTTAATGCAACACACGATGCTTACGTTAGAGGAGGCAGGCAAATAATTATTTTACCTACTTTCCTAAAAGGGGCAGACAGTGAGGATGAAGGGATGCAGCTGAGAATGCAGAAAGGATGTCGGGAGCTGAAGCACTGGCAAAGGAGGCAGCAGAAACGATACAAGTAATACAATGCCATTGATGCTAGGCTGCAACAAAAAGGCACTCGGATATTTGGAGATACACACCACAGAAATGTGTGAAAATTTGTTTTATTTTCACACACCACATAAATGTGTGAAAATAAAGCAAATAAGCTTGCTCAGTTTATTCTGGCTGTCCAGATGGTACCACTGGGTCAACTACAAGTGAAGGTGGAAAGCTAGTGACAGTGCAGCAATTTTCTTGACCTGAACTTGTCCCTTGTTTCTGTGCTAGTAAAGCCTAGGAATCCTGCAGACAAAACATGTTCAGTTCTGCAGGAAGAAAGTACATATCAAATCAAATCAAATCTTATCTATCTTATCTATCGCTCCTGCCAATTCCAGGACAAATGTGTGAATGTAAAGTCATTTGGGGAATGGACGAGGAATATGTAGGGACTAGAAGCTACTGGAACAGGAGATGATAATTTTGTATGCCTTTACACACAGTTGTATGGAATATCTTTCTAAAATGGGTGGAGAACCTTTTCCCTTCCAGGGGTACTTTGAAAATTAGAACAAGCTCCTGGAGCCACATAGAAAGTGGTAGCAGGGATGCTTAAGGGTTGCGGTCAGGAAGAGAAAGGTCCAGATCATGAATCTGTGCCGTGGAGCTGTCCCTTCTCCTTGTATGTCCTCATCTCTGCTCCTTTACCCTACTCAGTCTCTCAGTGCTTGGGGGTAGGAATTGGATCCAGGGGCCAGATCCAGAAACTAGAAAGGTTAAAAGCTAGCCATGTATTTGTACCCTTGGCCTGAGGATCTCTACCCCTATTCTAAAGTGTCAAACCAAAATACCGGATCCAAATCCCTCCAGATTCTCGGATACACATAATCATTGCTCCGAAGCTGAACGTCACAGATTAGGGTCCTCTCTGTTTATAGAGGAGTTTTCATCATGGCAATGTTCACTTTGCTAATTTAGCAAAAGCTTATTTAGTTACTTCTGGGATTATTAAGGAGAGTGGAGTCTTTTTGCCAGGCAACAGATAATAGCTGGGAGTCTTTACGGGTGGGTATGAAATTGAGGGGAGGAAGACGATGACTGAATCGTCCAATTCCACTCAGTATTACAAACATCTATGCTGAAGTTCTAGCTATTGGAGAGAATTGTGCAATGTGCAAATAAAGCCCTTGTGTCAAGAGGACAACAATAGTTTGGGGGCTGGGGGATGATCTATCCCACCCCCTTAGTCATTGCCTCACCCACAGCACACACTCCCTGTCTGTCCCCCTTTTCCATTCCACAGCAGATGGTGTGCACCGTGGGTGAAGCGACAGAGAGTGGGAGGTGAAAGCTGGCTCCTCCCATGCTCTGGGCACTTTCCAACATGATCAAAAGTGTACTTACAAGTTCAGGCAGTGGGATGGACATGCAAATTAGGCATGGCTTTGATTACGTTGGAAAAGCGTTCCGCACATTATTGAAACTGCAGAGCACTGACAAACGCGCTTTACCAGGATTTTGCAGCTCGATAATTGTCAGTTCTCCGAAAAGCTTCAATCGTGTGGGGCACCTTTCTGACATAATCAGAGCCGTGCCTAATTTGCATGTGCATCTCGCCACCTGAACTCATAAGTACACTTTTGATCATGTCAGAAAGCACCCTCTGTCCTTTTGCCCTTGATATGCATTGCTTCTGTTCAACCATGTAGGGCTGTCTTTTTCCGGTGCCCCGTACTTCCTTCCCCCATGGTATGTATCATCATCCCACTCCTGTTTGACCACATAGTGTTATCTCTTGCTGGTGCCACATGTTCTCTGCCCCTTCCTCCAGGGTATATATCACCCCACTCCTGTTTGACCACATAGCACTGTCTCTTGCCGACACTCCACATGCCTTCTCTTCCCCCATGCTGCACATCACCCTGCTCCCATTCAGCCACATAGCTCTGTCTTTTGCTAGCACCTCCCACTCTGCCACTCTCCTGTGGTACACATCACCCCCTCCAGAGTCTCAACTCCCCTCCAGGATGGAGAGATGTAGAGGAAATAGAAAGGAATGTGCTCTCAGGGGTTGGAAGGCGAAGCTAAGGAGAGCGAAGCTTGGGCACCCCTGTTTTGTATTATTTTGTGTTTCCTTCCTTGTAATAGCTATTGCATTTACAATCAATAGTCTGCAAAGCCCTATCAATACAGGTTAAACCACCTCCAGAAGGAAAAAAAGAGCGCAAATGCTGCAATGCTCGAGTTGTGCCAGAACAACCCAACTCTGTACTCTCTGCAGCCGAAGCAGCCAGAGTGCTACCCACTCAATCTTGGTAGACGGCGCAGCTGTGCTCTGGCGTGTTCCAGCTGGCTAGCTCTGCTGCCTAGAACTCGCCCAAGGAAAAATCCTGTGTAGGCTTCTGTGCCTGCTCCAGGCCAAAAACATTCCATGGCAACAACACATTTCCCCTGTGCTGGAGGGCCAGGCACTGGCAGCTGAGAGCACACACAAGGTCACTGTCTCCTCTGTTTCAACACGCATCCATGCATTGCAGTAGAAAACTCAGCGTTCGCTCTAAACAGCCTTGTGCAAGAATAGGAATGGGCATGTTAGAGGGTGAGGGCCAAACAGCCCAGATTTTGGAATTAGTATAGATGCTGAGCAGTGGGGTGGGCATCCTCTCTATGGGGCTTGGGATGGGGATGATATGCTTTTCCTGGGCTGCAAAGTGGCTGGAGAGCCACTAATGGCCACAGCCTTGTTCTGTGTGGGATAATGGTTGATGACTCCCAGTAGTCAGAATCAGTCTATTGGATACTGGGTTGGATTTGGGAGACGAGGGTTCAAATCTCATCTTAGCCATGAACTCGCTGTGTGGCTTTGGACAAGATCTCTTAGGTCCCCAACTGTAAAATTGGAATAATAATGACCTACCTCATAAGGTGGTGTGGCAGTAAGCTAGCTATGAATTGTCATGCACTTTCACTGAAATTGCTATACAAATGACAAATAATAATCTACCGGCCCCATTGCTCCCTTGGATCACCCTCATTCAGGGCTTTGACACATGAAGTCCTAGGGATCGCAGGAGTTTGAGGGTCCCAAGCCCCACAGCGTTTAAGAACTGCCAAACTGGGCCAGACTAATGGTCCATCTTGTCTAGTGGGCAGCACCAGGGAAGTCCACAGTAACATTCCCTCCCAGCTTCTGGAAGTCAGAGGTTATGGCCATCCTGAGAATGAAGTTGCATCCTCTCAAGAGTATGATCTTGACTAATCACTGATGAACCAAGAACTTATCTACCCCTTGTTTTGAACCCAGCTATACTGTTGATCTTTGTACGATCCCATGGAAATTAATTCCACAGATTTATTGTGTGTTGTGCCTGTCCAAAATGTGATCTCAAAATAACATTGTGATGGCCTTTTATAAACGTAGCTGCTTTAAGGGGTAATTGTCTATACATGCTATACCCAGTCCCCACATCTTGGAAATCTTACCTTCCTTGCTTTAAGCTTTACTGAGTCCGGACTCCGCGCACATGATACCTCTGTCTGGTACTGTAACAGATACTTTGTTGTGTTCCTGAGAAACATTTAACTCACTGGTGCACAAACAGCAATGGTTTTGTATTGGATTCCCCACATCATCCATACCACTAGTCCTAGTGGTGAACTAGTTTCACTGTCTCTTCTAGGAATACATGATATATGTGTGGCATCAACAATGAAAACAAACACAGAACGCAGGAAAGATTTTGCTAGGAGCTATACACAAGATCCAGGGGGAGGTGCAGATTCTGTGTGTGAAAACAGTCAATTAGTCCATGATAACCCACTTTAGCTCAGGGGTCATATGCACAACTGGTCTGTCACCACCAGATGTTCACCCACTACCATCCCGGGATGGACTGCCGGCCTCTACGGGATGCACTGCACAGTGGTGGTCAGAGACGCAGCCTGGACTAAGCCCCAGACCCCCAGACTAAAGTGGGCTAACAGTCTCCCTCCTGTCTGTTTTATGCCTGCTAAGCCCCACCTTGAGGTGAGGTCGGAGATCAGGTCCCCACGCTTACCCTGGCCCCACTAAACAGCTGATTGGGGGGCTTACAGGAGCATGCACACCCCTGCTCTGCCATATAGCTGATGGGGGTGGGGGCTGGAGGAGCATGCACACCCCAGCTTTGCTAAACAGCTGATTGGGGGGCCTGGAAAAGCATGCTCAGCCAGCCTGCCAAACAACTGATCGGGGGTGGGGGGACCTGGAGGAGTGCTCACATCCTGGCCCTGCTGAACAGTTGTTTGGTGGGGCCAGGGTGTGTGCATTCCTTCAGGCTCCCTGGTCAGCTGTTCAGTGGGGCTGACATGCATGCACTCCCCGGTCAGATGTTCAGTGGGGCTGGCATGTGTGCACTGCTCCAGCCCTCCCCCCCCCGTAAGCTGTTCAGAGAGGGTGGAGTGTACACACTCCTCCAGGCCTCCCTGATCAGCTGATGGGAGGCCCAGAGGTGTGCCCTCACCAAGCCTGAGAGCGCACACCAAAAAGCTGATAGCCCCCCCCCAGGAGTGCCCCCCCATCAGCTGTTTGGCAGGCACTTTCTGGTCAGGTGAGGGCATGTCATCCGCTGCTTGGCAGCAGCTCTTTCTGGGGGCCTGATCCTGATGAACAACAGGGGCCCGAGAATTACACCAGGTGTGGACAGCTCCTCGAGCTGACCCAGGGCATGGAGGGACCTCTGGTAGCAGCCCCCATCTCTGGGTTATGGGGGGAGGTCCGAGTGTGTGTATAGCCCTTCCCGCCATCCCACTTTGCCACTGTCACATCTATTTTCACCCTGTGTCATTAATGGTGAAATGAAGAACCTTTCTTCAGATTAAGCCAAATACTGTCTTTGGGTGAGTGCAGGGCTTGCACTGTCTTCAGTGGGGATTTGTGGGCACGAGCGATAGGGTGTGTCACTTATTGCTACTGCTTTTCCAGGCTGTCCATTTTATTTGTACATTTCAGGAACCAGAGCAGCAAAATGAAACTTTCTGTGCCCACTTGCTTATAACAAAAGAGAAATAACTGCAGGAAAAGCTGCTCTCTCAAATCAAAGTATCACAGACCTAACGTCTGTAGGCCTTACTGAAGCAAAGCTTTGTTTGTAGCGCATGAGAGTTTTACTTCAATAAGAACAAATTGAAGGTTTGGGGGACATGGCCAATAAGACAACTGGACAGATAGTGGATTCAGCCATTTATTTTCAGGCTACAGTAGTGGCCTCTGTGCGGAAGTCTTACTGCTCCAGGTTTTTGTTTTTTTTTATAAACATTTCTGGTTACCCTGCAGCAAATTAATTAATAAGCTTCTTGTGGTCTGGAATAGGGCCATAATTTGCTGTTCTGTCCAGTTTCATTATCCTGTGCCATTTGGCTGCAGCATTTTATTACTGCATTATCCTCACCATATTACTTTACTACAGCATTTTGTTACTGTATACCTCGATGTTCCTTCCCACAGTATATTTCTGACCACACCCTGTAGTACCTTGTTGCTATATCATCCTACTACTACAGTACCACAGTCTCCTGGGGCTTACTACAAAACTAACGGCCTACTGCTGGGTTATTCCCAACAGTGCTTTACTGTAGTGGCCTTGTGACCTTATTGCTACATTATCAGTATTATTACATCAGCATACAGTGCATTTTATGATTGCATTGGCCCAATATTATTTCTTTATGATATCCAGTGGTACATTACTACACAGTTATATACAAAATACTTTACTGCACTATCCTTGAGTATCTGTTGCTGTCTTGGTCTAACAATTTCCTGTTCGGTCTTTCCTGTGCCTTCTTCATGCCTTATCATGATATTGCTGTACTGCAGGGACTCAGCAGCACATTAGTTACTGTGTTACACGACTACTACCTTACAGCACGAGTCCAGAACAATAGCCCTGTGTTAGTGAGAAGTTTATAAATGATTTCCCCAGTACAAAGATTTTTGAAGCCCTCCACCCTGCTAAATAGGATAAGGCATTTCTCTAAATCAGCTTTATTGAGAGCATGCACAGGAGCAGAAAGCTGCTTTTTAAACGATTTCCTTAGTCATCTTGAGAATGGTGAGGTAGTTGATACACACCAGATGATATATTGTAACATAGCAGATTACTGGTGTGATATCAATGGAGCTCTGTGGACTACCATCTTGGGGCATGAAAATGTAATGCAAAAACCCACTCCCAAACCAACTCAGGAGTGTCTCTCAAATAGAAGTGCTCATATATAAACACCATCGTGCTTAAGGAGAGAGAGAGAGAGAGAGAGAGAGAGAGAGAAACAGGATTGGTTTATGTTTATCCAAGGGAGGAGGGCTCATCTTCTGCTTTGCGTCTTGTTTCCATAGAAATTTATTCAGAAAAAATTAGGAGTAATGTCTCCACCTCTAAATAGGATTCCCCAAGAATACATATGTCTGGGCTTAGTTTTGGGGGGTGGCTTTGCAATTAAAATAAAGGGGGTGCTGAACCCCAGGAAATATTCCCACTAGTATGTGCATCCAGAAATGGGAAAGACCAAGGAAAGGATGATATTGGCCATTTCAGAGTTAGAAACAAAAGCCAGAAAAACCTGGATGGTTTATTTGGCTTTGAGTAATGACTTTTGTGCCCCATCCCCCGCACTGGCCCCCATATAGATTCAATCACCAGAACTCCTGTTTTATATTCAGTTGTAGAGGCAAACTCTGGAGCAGGGGCCATGGTTTGTGAGGCAGGTTTGGGCCCTGGTGAATCATTTTTTTATGTTACACACTGTCTGTAGTCATTACTGAACAGGCTAGATTGCACAAGTGTTCACTTCACCAAGAAGCTATCCCCTTGCATATAAACAAAACCCACAGTTTTTAGTTGCCGTGTCCATATACATTTGTGCTGTCTGTATGCAGCACTTCCACTTTCTGGGAGACCCACCAATGCTTCTGGGTTCAGCTCAAGGTAAGCCCTCCCCCCTGGCATTACCTCTCTCACACCTGGACCGTGTAGCCGTTGTTACCAGGGGTAAAAGTGGTTGATTGATTTATTATTTTAATTTCCAATCCCCCCTTCCCACCAATAGTGGGTATGGGCAAGGACCTGCTTCTTGTATGCCCAGAACATTTGTGGGCAAGGAATGAAGAGCAATTGGGTAGCATATATGTAGCAGGTTGTGAAAAGACATAACAACCTACTGCAATCCAAAAAAGTGGATAGCATCTGGTAACACCCATATTCTCCAGTAGCAATGGCTGAGTTATTCTGCCTGTATGTGCCATCTGTAGTAAAAATGCCTCAAAACAGATTTGCTCAGTGGCCCCTGCATCACACTCCATCAGTGCTCAGCTTTCCGCACAGGAGCAAGAGCTCCAGTTGTTCGGCATTCCATGCAAACATTTGCTCAGAGTCATACCTCTGTAAAAGTGGGTGGTCTGTTCCCCTACCATTCCAAGCATACACAGCTGACCCTCTTACTCTTTGCTGAGGACACGAGCATGCTTAATGCTTTGTGCCCAATATTGTATAACATTCTGTGGACTGGTCATTAAGGGAACTAGAGTAGCAGTCATAGGTTAGATACTAGGCTGTATGCAGCAGCGTTCATCCAGCTGTCTGTTAGCTTCGGGGTGTTAGAGTGTTTTCAGACCGACAAACTATTCCAGGATAAATAGAATAATCTCCAGTGATTATTAGCCTGGGATAACAAAGTGGTACTTGTTTAGATGGACATTTCTATCCCTGGATAACTTTATTCCGGGATAGCCATGTGAACAGCACATTGATTTTATCCCAGTAATTAGAGTCTCTGCGATGAATATCAGTCCCATGGTGCTTTTTGTCCATGTTCAGTTCACTGGGATTGAAGAAATCTGATTTTCTTCATTTTTTCTGATTTCTGATTTGAAAATAGAAACTCATCCCTTTGTTCTGTGGGTACTTAAACTTGGCGCTCCGCAATGCACTGTGGAATGATAATGGTGGTAATACAATCACCCCACAGTCATGTGCTCCTAGATACCATAGAGGCAGAAAATGCCTAGAGAGGCTGTCAGGTCTTGCCATTGGGAGTCTGTGGCGCTAACCACTGGGATAGTGACTGTTCTGGGATAATTGTTCAGACAGACATTATCCCAGGATAGTTTAATAACAGGGTGTTATAAACCCCAGCAAATTCGGTTTTATAACACCCTGATATTTTTGTTATCCCGGGATAATAATCACTGTTGACAGCATTCAGATGGACATGCCATTCTGGGATTAAAGGATAAATGTTCTGGGATAAATGTCTGTCTGAAAATGCCCTAAGATGCAGGAGGGGAGGCTGAGTCAGATCAATGGTCAATGGTCAGATCAATGGTCCATCAATCCCAGCATCCTGTCCTCTGACAGTAACCAATCTCAATCGCATGGGAGAAGAACCAACAGTCACAATGGGCAATCCATTCTCCGTTGCTCACTCCCAGCTCCTGACAGTAAGAAGTTCATGGTGTAAGCTACTTGATTAATAGCCCTACTTTAATGGTTAATGGACCTACTCTCTAAGAACTTATCCAGGCCTTTTTTAAACCCAGCTATTCTACTGTCCTTGACAATGTCCTCTGGCAACAAATTCCATAGGTTAATTATGAGTTGAGTGAAAAAGTACTTCCTTTTATTTGTTTTAAATCTGCCAGCAGCTAGTTGGAGTGTCCCCTAGTTCTAGTACTATTTGAGAGGGTAAATAACCATTCCCTATCTACTCGTTCCATACCACTCAAGATTTTATAAAGCTCTATCACATCCCCTCTCAGTCTTCTCTAAGCTGAAGCGACCCAGCTTGTGATAAGTGATACTAAGGATTTTTTTTCACAGAAAAAAGGAGGGTCTGAAAATGTCCAGCTCTCACATTTTCAAATTCTTACAGATTGATGAAAGGTACAGACATGAGTAAATATCTGCAGTCAGTTAGGCCTGTTGTGCAAAAGGTTGCCAGATTGGAGGAGGGCTGAAAGCTGGTCAAGATGGAATAAACTAGGTAAAAGGATGGCTAAATATCATCCCAGGAACTTGAGGCTCTGAACATACCTGTGTGCATGTGCACATGTGTATACCTGCGTGGTATTTCTGAAGCCCAGGGGCATGTGTTTTTTGTAAGTACTTGACAAGAGTTTAGTTTGGGGAATATGGTTATTGATTAAACTGGAACTTGGAGGGTCACCCTCTATTAGATTAATATANGAGTTAGAAACAAAAGCCAGAAAAACCTGGATGGTTTATTTGGCTTTGAGTAATGACTTTTGTGCCCCATCCCCCGCACTGGCCCCCATATAGATTCAATCACCAGAACTCCTGTTTTATATTCAGTTGTAGAGGCAAACTCTGGAGCAGGGGCCATGGTTTGTGAGGCAGGTTTGGGCCCTGGTGAATCATTTTTTTATGTTACACACTGTCTGTAGTCATTACTGAACAGGCTAGATTGCACAAGTGTTCACTTCACCAAGAAGCTATCCCCTTGCATATAAACAAAACCCCCAGTTTTTAGTTGCCGTGTCCATATACATTTGTGCTGTCTGTATGCAGCACTTCCACTTTCTGGGAGACCCACCAATGCTTCTGGGTTCAGCTCAAGGTAAGCCCTCCCCCCTGGCATTACCTCTCTCACACCTGGACCGTGTAGCCGTTGTTACCAGGGGTAAAAGTGGTTGATTGATTTATTATTTTAATTTCCAATCCCCCCTTCCCACCAATAGTGGGTATGGGCAAGGACCTGCTTCTTGTATGCCCAGAACATTTGTGGGCAAGGAATGAAGAGCAATTGGGTAGCATATATGTAGCAGGTTGTGAAAAGACATAACAACCTACTGCAATCCAAAAAAGTGGATAGCATCTGGTAACACCCATATTCTCCAGTAGCAATGGCTGAGTTATTCTGCCTGTATGTGCCATCTGTAGTAAAAATGCCTCAAAACAGATTTGCTCAGTGGCCCCTGCATCACACTCCATCAGTGCTCAGCTTTCCGCACAGGAGCAAGAGCTCCAGTTGTTCGGCATTCCATGCAAACATTTGCTCAGAGTCATACCTCTGTAAAAGTGGGTGGTCTGTTCCCCTACCATTCCAAGCATACACAGCTGACCCTCTTACTCTTTGCTGAGGACACGAGCATGCTTAATGCTTTGTGCCCAATATTGTATAACATTCTGTGGACTGGTCATTAAGGGAACTAGAGTAGCAGTCATAGGTTAGATACTAGGCTGTATGCAGCAGCGTTCATCCAGCTGTCTGTTAGCTTCGGGGTGTTAGAGTGTTTTCAGACCGACAAACTATTCCAGGATAATTAGAATAATCTCCAGTGATTATTAGCCTGGGATAACAAAGTGGTACTTGTTTAGATGGACATTTCTATCCCTGGATAACTTTATTCCGGGATAGCCATGTGAACAGCACATTGATTTTATCCCAGTAATTAGAGTCTCTGTGATGAATATCAGTCCCATGGTGCTTTTTGTCCATGTTCAGTTCACTGGGATTGAAGAAATCTGATTTTCTTCATTTTTTCTGATTTCTGATTTGAAAATAGAAACTCATCCCTTTGTTCTGTGGGTACTTAAACTTGGCGCTCCGCAATGCACTGTGGAATGATAATGGTGGTAATACAATCACCCCACAGTCATGTGCTCCTAGATACCATAGAGGCAGAAAATGCCTAGAGAGGCTGTCAGGTCTTGCCATTGGGAGTCTGTGGCGCTAACCACTGGGATAGTGACTGTTCTGGGATAATTGTTCAGACAGACATTATCCCAGGATAGTTTAATAACAGGGTGTTATAAACCCCAGCAAATTCGGTTTTATAACACCCTGATATTTTTGTTATCCCGGGATAATAATCACTGTTGACAGCATTCAGATGAACATGCCATTCTGGGATTAAAGGATAAATGTTCTGGGATAAATGTCTGTCTGAAAATGCCCTAAGATGCAGGAGGGGAGGCTGGGGGTTTCTATAGCTCCAGTGATAAGAACATAAAAACATGATTAGTGCCATACTGAGTCAGATCAATGGTCCATCAATCCCAGCATCCTGTCCTCTGACAGTAACCAATCTCAATCGCATGGGAGAAGAACCAACAGTCACAATGGGCAATCCATTCTCCGTTGCTCACTCCCAGCTCCTGACAGTAAGAAGTTCATGGTGTAAGCTACTTGATTAATAGCCCTACTTTAATGGTTAATGGACCTACTCTCTAAGAACTTATCCAGGCCTTTTTTAAACCCAGCTATTCTACTGTCCTTGACAATGTCCTCTGGCAACAAATTCCATAGGTTAATTATGAGTTGAGTGAAAAAGTACTTCCTTTTATTTGTTTTAAATCTGCCAGCAGCTAGTTGGAGTGTCCCCTAGTTCTAGTACTATTTGAGAGGGTAAATAACCATTCCCTATCTACTCGTTCCATACCACTCAAGATTTTATAAAGCTCTATCACATCCCCTCTCAGTCTTCTCTAAGCTGAAGCGACCCAGCTTGTGATAAGTGATACTAAGGATTTTTTTTCACAGAAAAAAGGAGGGTCTGAAAATGTCCAGCTCTCACATTTTCAAATTCTTACAGATTGATGAAAGGTACAGACATGAGTAAATATCTGCAGTCAGTTAGGCCTGTTGTGCAAAAGGTTGCCAGATTGGAGGAGGGCTGAAAGCTGGTCAAGATGGAATAAACTAGGTAAAAGGATGGCTAAATATCATCCCAGAAACTTGAGGCTCTGAACATACCTGTGTGCATGTGCACATGTGTATACCTGCGTGGTATTTCTGAAGCCCAGGGGCATGTGTTTTTTGTAAGTACTTGACAAGAGTTTAGTTTGGGGAATATGGTTATTGATTAAACTGGAACTTGGAGGGTCACCCTCTATTAGATTAATATAATGTTGACATGCATAAGTCAAAAGATAGGAACTGATATGACTTTTCCAAGCACTAATGTACATTCAAACCAGCAGGAGAGAATGGAAGGAGAAGTCTTTTTTCTGATAAATTGTGTAACTCTGCATTACTGGGGAGATAGGTGCATTAGAAATATATGCCTGGGAGAGGGAGGGAAAGAAAGAGGGTTTTTGTCTGAGTAAGAATGGGTGATTTCAGACGTTACGGGGCCCGTTGGCCCCGTACCAAAATCAACCCATTCTCTCTCACCGGGGTCACCCCGTCACGCCATATCAGACGTGCTGGGGGGATCCCGGCGGGGAATCTGGGAGGGGGCGAGGCCGCATGGCGCAGCNCCAATGCGGCCGCCGCGTCCGGCCGAATGCGCCACGGCCCGGGATCCCGCCGGTGATCCCGGGCCGTGGCGAGCGGCCAGACGTTACTTTTTTTTGGTCCCTGCCGGGGGTCCGTTTGACCACGCTTCCCAGGACATTCCCCCGGCTAGCCCGGGAAGCGTGGTTCAAATTGACCCCTTGTGCAGATTGACCGTGGCGAACATCTGGCGGCCGCCAAACAGACGTTCGAGGCACAGTGACCACAGGTGGGTATTCACCGTGGTTCACTGAGATCTCGTAACGTCTGAAAATACCCAATGCTGGATCAAATGCATAAATGAATTTTCTACCTACTATACAAGAAGAAAAAACAGGTCAACATGAGAGAAAAAGAGCAAAGGAGGAATTCTTATTTAGGTGTCAGTTCTGAACCATGGGTTGGCCCATGAACCTCAAAAAGTCAACGTTTCCTAGGCTATTTGGATTGTCACTGGAAATGATTAGTTCAGTTATGAGGAAGTGTTTTTGTTTTTTAATAGGGATTGTAGGTGAGCACAGGACACATTTCACTTGTGCAGCTATTCTACCTGGTTTTTATTATTTTTAGACAAATTAGTTACTTTACTTTTTTTCTTCTCTGGCTCTCCTCTGCCCCAGATCCATTCCTCAGATACTAAAGAGGCCACTGAGAAGAACTGGAGGAAGTTATCTGGGAAATTTTGCACATATGCCTGTGTTGTCACGCGGTTTCATCCAATTTTCTTTTCCCCCTATGCCGTCCTGGGAGTACCACTTTCCAGGGGAGTGACATATTTGGCAATTAAAGGCACAGCTTTGCTCTGCCCATTTCAGCTCAGACAGTGCTAGCTCCCTCCCTCCCTCCCTCATTCAGAACACACCCCAGTTTCACCTTTTTGTCTTTATCCACTGACTTCTGCTCTTCTCCATGTATGTGTAAATCCTAAATAACACCACTGAGCTTTACCTGTGTAATTGAGAACAAGTTCTGGCCATCTCTTTTTAAAGGGTAAGGGAGACGCCTCAGAGTGATTTAGTTCAATCTGTTTTTGCTAAATCATGAAATAAACATAATAGAATAAATATGTAAAAATCTTAAATACATACAAAACCAAAATCCATATAAAACAACTGTTTTAAATAGCGCATGTTTGTACATAATGTGTGTGTTACATATCTAAAACGTTGTCTTGTAACCAGCAGCCAGAGTGTGGTTCAATTTGCATTTGAGTAAACACAAAGTAACACTGCAATCAGAATCCGATTCCAGGGGTCAGATCTTCTCAGCTGAGGATCTGACACATATCTTTGGACATGCCACATACCCCCGGAAGGGCAGCAAGTGCAGAGCTAAAAGTGCTTGGCATGCAATCTTACCCACCGCCCCCCAACAAGAGGGGGTGTGGGTAAATCTAAGTCAATCAAATTGCTCCAGTCCACAGCAACAGCAGCAGCTGCTTCTGGTTGTTATTATTGGGCCCAGATGGCTGCAAGAAAGGTAGTGAGTGGATGAGGTGGGGGCGATGGCAGTGGCAGCATCAATTAAAGCTGTGTGAGCGCAAGTGAAAAAAGAATAGATTAAGGTTTAATGTTGATCTCGTTCAGCTCTCCTTTCTCTAGATTCTCTTAGGACTAAGGTCCTTAAATAATAAAATAAGCAGAATCTCTCTGCCTTGTTGCCCTTCTGTATACAGTGCAGTGTGCTCCTCTGAAACCAAATTGGAAACAAAATACCTCTATAGAACTGTGTGTCATTACAAAGCTGTACAAGTAAGAAAGTGTTGATGTAAACTATGAAAACAGGAACCTCCAGTGGTCTGATCTCTCCACCTTCATCTCCTCTTTCTCCCCCTTTGCTCTCTCTCATTCGCTCTCTCACAGTGACCCATTCTCCCCCAAACGAAGCTTCCTCCATGGAGGGTGAGTGCAGCTGTCCTTCCGAGTTGTCAGTGATGGCTTGCCCGGCTGATGCTGTCATGAGGACTGCATCAGGCCTGTGAGGCGCTTGCCCGCCAAGGACTTTCCCTAGATAAACAAACGGGGGTGGGGGTGGGGTGGGAGGGGAGAGAGAGAGAGACAAGCATATGAGCTAATTTTGCTATCTTATAAAACAGGCCAGATTGCTCAGTCAGCTGACAGGGAGAGCTGGGACATTGACTAATAACAGGAGAGCCAGAGACTGGAAAGGCTGAATAGTTGCAAGGCCATTTATGGGTAGGATACAGGTGTTCTACTCTTTGAGTAATGGTGGAAGTGGGTTTTCCTAGCCACACCAATGCTCACACCGACCAAGGCAGGGCTGCTGCACAGGATGCAAGAATGCCCTTAGAATTCTAATCCCCTCTGCGTGCCTCTCTGCTACATGCTCTTGCTAATGAAGCTCAATCAAATGGTCCCTGGAAGGCGGTCATCTCAGAAGTCAGAGTCTGGTCCTTGAATCATAGAGTTGGAAGGGACCTCATAGGTCAACTAGTCCAACCCTCAGCTCAATGCAGGAAATCCACAGCTACAGCATCCCTGACAGATAACTGTCCAGCCTCTGTTTGAAAACCTCCAGCGAAGGAGAGCCCACCACTTCCCTAGGCAATTTGTTTCACTGTCGAACAGCTCTTACCCATTAGGAAGTTCTTCCTAATGTTTAACCAAAATCTGTTTTGTCATTTGAGCCCATTATTTCTAGTCTTGCCTTCATGGGCAAGAGAGTCTTTGCCATCCGCTCTGAGAACTCTTCAAGTAGTGGAAGACTGCTATCATGTCTCCCCTTAGACATTTCTTCTCTAAGCTACACAAGCCAGCTCTTCCAGCCTTTCCTCACAGGACTTGGTTTCTAGACCCCTGACCATCTATGTCACCCTCCACTGAACCCATTCCAATTTGACAATGTCCTTCTTAAAGTGCAGTGCCCAGAACTGGACACACTACTCCAGATGAGGTCTAACAAGCACAGAAGAGAGAGGAACTATTACTTTTCATTACTTGGAAATGATGCTTCTGTTAATGCAGACTAAAATTGCATTAGCCTTTTTAGCAGCTGCATCACACTGCTGACTCATGCTCAGTTGGTGATCAACTACAATCCCCAGATCCGTTTCACATATATTGCTGCCAAGCCATGTATCCCCCATCCTGTATTTGTAAATTTGATTTTTCTTACATAAATGCAGAATTTTACATTTATTTCTATTGAACTTCATTTTGTTCATTTCCACCCAGTTTTCTAACTTATCAAGATCACTTTGAATTTAATTTCTGTCTTCTAACATGTTAGCTATCCATCCCCATCTTGTGTCATGCATCTGTAAATTTAATAAGCATTCCCTCTATTCCCTCATCCAAATCATTAATAAATGAACAGTACCGGGCCCAGGACAGAGCCCTGCAGCACCCCGCTCAACACCTCCCTCCAGACTGATGAGGAGCCATTGACGAGCACTCTGAGTACAGTTCTTTAACCAGCTGTAAATCCACCTAATGGTATTATCATCTAGCCCACATTTTACTAGCTTGTCAGCAAGGATATCATATCATAGAAGATGCTTTGCTGAAATCAAGATATATTACGTCAACGACATTCCCATGATCCATTAAATTAGTAACTCGATCAAAAAAAAGGAGATAAGATTAGTCTGGTATGACTTATTCTTGACAAATCCATGCTGGCTTCTAGTAATCACTGCACTGTTTTCTAGATGCTTACAGAGACTCACTGCTTGGCTGATGTCAGTTTCCCAGATCCTCGTTCTCCCATTTTTGAAGACAGGGACAACATTTGCCCATCTTCCAGCACCTCATCTGTTCCCCAAGAGTTCTCAAAGATGATAGACAGAGGTTCCGAGAGTACATCAGCAAGTTCCTTTAGTACCCTAGGATGTAATTCATCTGACCCCGAAGACTTGAACTCATTTAGAGTAGCTAGATATTCTCTGACCAACTCTTTTTCTTTCCTGAGCTGCAATCCTTTCCCCTCATCATTCATGTTACTTCTGCCAGATTGGACACAGTTTCCTTTGTGGGAGAAGATGGAGGTAAAATAGTTGAGTAGCAGTTCAGCCTTCTCTTTGTCACCTGTTAATATTTCACCATCTTCACTGACCAGCGGACCTATCATTTCCTTTCTCTTCATCTTACTTCTAACATACTTTGAAAAAACCCCATTTTTGTTGTTTTTTGCATCCCTCGCTAGCCTTAGCTCATTCTGTGCTTTTTCCTTCCTGACACCATCCCTACAAGTCTGGGCTACTTGTTTGTATATGTCCTCTGTATGTTGTTATCTCATGTTGAAGTTATTTCATAACTTTCATTTCTTTGCGTTAGTTAAATCTCACACCATCAATCAACTTATCTGGTTGCAAAGCCAATTCTTCAGTTGTTAGTTACACTGAATAGGTGTAAATAAGGTTTACCAAAATGGGCATGTAATTCATATTCTTATCTTAGATATCCTGTCCTGGAGCAGGTGGTTGAACTAGATGCCCCATGGGGTCCCTTCCAATCCTAGGATTCACTGTATCTGTTTGGGCTGCACCTAATGAGTAATCAAGCCAGACTCTCAAATCAAAGGCATGCATAACACTCCTTCCTGGAAATCCAAGATTATCCCAGTGAGTATATACCTAGGAGGAACTTAGCTTAGAGATGTTTTAAACACTGTGCTACCATAACCCTTTCCCCATAGCAAGACCAGCTCTCACGTTACCTTCTGCAAACTCCTCCTCTCTGGATTCCCTTCTTTTCACTTTGCTTTCTTCTTGTCCACTAAACATATTACACGAACCTTACTCTCCTACTGCTGAGACCACATTCAGCCCCTCCTCTCTGCCCTACACTGGTTCCTTCTACGTGAATCAAGCACCTCGTCTTCACCTTCAAAATTCTTCATGGCCTTGCTCCTCCATCTCTCTTTGCTCTTGTATCTCGCCAGTGCCACACTCCTGCCCAGGAGCTTCGCTCCTCCTCTGCCTCCACCCTTGTCTGCTCATGATCCCCTTGCTCCTCTAAACATCTTTGCCCCCTCTCTCTTACTGCTTCCCATGCCTGGAACACCCTCCCTGGATACATTCGTTCTGCTCCCTCCCTTCCAACTTTCAAATCCCTTCTGAAAACTTACCTCTTTAGTCAGGCTTTCCCTAGCTCCTCATGAGGAAAATTGCATCCTCTTCTCCCCTCACTCAGAAACTCTTCCCTGTAACTAAGTGAAGCACATGCACTTGCAACTTCTCAACCTCATTAATGTATCCGTGTCTCTCCTGATGTTCACCTCTCCCTTGTCTCCCTCTCCCTTGTCTCTCTTAGATTGTAAGCCCCTTGAGGTAGGGACCTGTCTATACCAATTGATTGTACAGTGCCAGGGACACTGCTTGTGCTATATAAATAACAACAACTGGCTACACTGTGAAACTGACTCCAGATTAAATGTTGTGGGCATTAATGATCAAACTGAAAAACAGGGAACCAGTGTTCCTGTAATCTCTTTCAGCCATAGCGATCTTAAGTTCATTTTATAATAATAGTTTAAATAATTAGAAGCAGAAATTTGACTTGTAAAGTGCCTGTGAACTACTCGGTTAAATTAGCTGCATGAACTCAGGCATTGCAGCTTTCATCCTTCCTCATGATGCTGACAGATGGGGTGTTTTCAGACGTGACAATAGTCTGCATTTTCACGCTTTGACCTATGTAGAATTGCAGGTATCGTCATGGTTGAATGCACCACCAGATGTTAATCCCAGCTGTTTCCCAGACGGTATTGGCACTTATCCCGGGCTGTGACTCGGGAACATCCCCAGGTCATAACCCAGGCTAAGCACCAACGCGGCCCGAAAATGTCTGCCCAGTTGGGAGTAAAGCGGGCTATCACGTCTGATAGCCTACGTTACCTGGACCTGGTCTGGAGTCCTGGCAGTTCT
The DNA here is from genome assembly GCA_003113815.1 of Sphenodon punctatus. Taxonomy (NCBI): domain Eukaryota; kingdom Metazoa; phylum Chordata; class Lepidosauria; order Sphenodontia; family Sphenodontidae; genus Sphenodon; species Sphenodon punctatus. The sequence goes on along the minus strand of QEPC01009912.1, from coordinate 1,638,096 downwards.
GGGCACCATGGCAGCTGTCATTGGCCATCATGGCTACCTGTCAGCTGGGGGAGCACGCAGTTGCATGCAGTGCAGGACCAGAGGGACACACATCCATGCGTCTCCCCACCCCTTCTCCAGCCCAGCCGCTGCCACGTGTGTTTGGTGGCTGGGTCAACTCCTGGCTAGCATTCCCAGAGCCCACCATCACCCGCATACGTCCGTGGTGGTGGCGGCGGAAGCCGTCACTTCTGTTTTCACTCATTTTTGCTGTAAATACTGCTGCTGTTTTAAAATTACTGCAAATGCATAAAGTCTGACTTTCTCCAAAGTTTCATAGCTTGGCTCACTCTCGACCAGTGTTTACTACAATTGATTCTAAATACAGGAATACCTCCCTGTTGAACTACCCAAGATCTGCTTCAGCACTAACACTCTTCATGTTCCCCACCCCACCCCAAATGGGGAAACTGCATTTCCCATTTTTCTTCAGCTAAACATTGATCTAATCTGTGGTGATCCAAGTTAAAGACGTCACCTTTAGACAGAGAACTAAATTTTATCCCCACAAATGAACAGGATTTGGGAAAGATACACAGGATAATAAAGCCAATGTTTCATCAGCCTTTATTCCAGTAGTCATTATTATTTCAGCTATTATATAAATCACTGATCATCCCCTACTGTGCACAAAAGGGCGTGGTATTACCTTTGGGAAGATAAATATGCTCACAGTGATGGTCTGACTACATAGTTTCCCACACAAACCTGGTAATTTCTTTGAGTATAAACCCAGATGAGATTTTGTCTTGTAAACCAACTTAAATAAGTTTGAAAATGAAGGTTTTTCCCAGTTATGGCCCCCCACTTTCTGGTGCAAAGAAAGAGATGAGAGACTTTTGCTGATGACATTGGGTGTCTTCATATGGACAGCACCTATGCCTCTGCCCCACCTAACCCATGGCGGGCTGTCGGTTTAAAGGTCCCCCAGATGTGCAGGTGGAGTGAGGCGGGGTAGGCTGTCCCTGCTCAGGGGCTGCCCCACCGGCTGGAGGTAGGACTGTCGTCTGTCTGCTCATCGGTTGGCCACTGAAGCCCTGCTCTTGGCTGGGGGTTGCCCCGGTAATGCCCTAGTGCAGAGGGTGATCCGTCCACAATGCTATGGGGTGGGGAAGGGGCGCCATGTGGGTGGACTGTGGTCCCCAGCAGCCGCTGGGTCTGTTTAAAACAGACCCAGACGCAGCTGCAAGCAAACAGATGCGTCTGGGTCTGTTTTCTGGGGGTGTGCACCCTTGCATCTACGTGAAAATACCCATTGGGATGGTAGGGGCTTGATGGGTATAGGCAGTGTTACACCTCCTTGCACTGAAAACATGCATCAGGTGTATCCAATTTTCCACCTACTTTCCATGTCTAACGTCCCTTTTACATGAGCAGCCAGGGAAGCGTGTTCTTCAGTGCGCCACTGGGAAAAGCCGTGCAGGGTGCACTGGAAGTGGCCGGCCGCCATAAGAATCAGCGCTCTTTGAAGATGTGTTCTGGAAACCCGGATATCGAGGTTTCCAGAACGCTTCTTTAAAGAGGCCGTGCGAGGCTGCATGTGCTGCCAGTTCCTATGGCAGGCAATTCCACTTCCGGTGCATGTAAACGCACCCCGTGTGGCTTTTCTCAGTGGCGCGCTGAAGAACGTGGTTCACTGGCCACTCATGTAAAAGCAGCCTAAGACTCTAACTTAGCTTGTGTTGTAAACAAAGACTTTCCATCATTGATGGCATAAATTGGAAGAGGGAGGTGGCTGCTGCCGCTGCCTATCAGCTGAGCTGGCCCGATATTAGTGATGATTCAGAGAGCAGTGGATGAAACTGAAAATAAGAGTAGGGGAGGCTCCCCCTTCCGTAGGTGTTATCAGAGCAGCAGAATGGACAGCCGACAGGGCAAGTGAAGACTCTTTGGAACAATCCCAGGCTGTAATTTCTGCACGAAATCGTGTTTTCAGATGAGCAAGTCTGGGGTGTGTGTGTGTCCCTGTTTGCTGCGAGGTGCTGCCACGGAGCACCCACCCATGGGAGTGCATGGGGAGCTCCCACCATGGTCACCGAGGCAGCTGCCATGCACTCCCCCTGCCATGGAGCTGCCCCAGAAACACTGCACAGGCAGCTGTTCCCCCTCCCCCTGCCACGTGCTACCCAAGCCCCATCCAGTAGTCCACCCATTGCCATCACACACAGCCACAAAAACCATGGGAATAGTCAGCTACAGCAGCCATTCACCCATTACTGCCCGTGAGCCTGGGAACCAGTTCCGCCCTTGCAAGTCCCAGCTGACATTTGACACACATACCGAGCGGGACACCTGCCAGCAATGCCTACACACAGAAACCCCAAGACACCACTCACAGAATGTGAACAGCAGGGAGCAAATTGCAGACTTTACTGAGCACTGATCATAAGCAGGATAATGAGCCTGTGAGTCCACAGACTATGTCTATGGGGTCTGAGAAAGAAGAGGTCTAGACAATAAAGTTTTAGATCCCAGAAAAGGGATAATCTCCCTCCACGTGCTCTGTGGCTTGCCACTTGCAAAAGCCAGTCTGGCACTCTTCCCCTTTCCCCCACAGCAGCCCAGTGAATCCCTCTCCCATGCAAGGGGCTTGCAAATAATGCTGTGTCTTGCTCTGGTAACAGAAGCAGGGTGAGGGGAGGCATACCCAGGAAATCCTCGTTACTGTAAGTGGATAGGCACTATGGATGGGAAGTGGGAAGCTTGCCAGGCTGGCCTTTGCAAGTGACATGTCCCGGGTGGATGTGCTGGGGAACCTGGGTTCTTCAGTGCTCCATGCTAGGGCTTGTGACTTTCAAAGGCTGCTTACCCCACCCACAGTGCCTATGAGCGGACAGTGACAAGCCCCAGCTGTATATACACACCAGGGATGGGCGAACGCAGTTCGGACCGAACTCGGTCTGTTTGGTTGACCGAACTGAACTTCCGAATCAAACTCGAATTTCAAACCAAACCGAACCAAATTTCCAAACTCCTTTCTGTTCGCCCATCCCTAGTACACACAATAGATTTCCAAAAGGGTCTGCAACTCCATTCAACATTTTTTGGGGGTCTGGAAATGAAAAGAGGTTGTAAACTACTGCTCTATGGTAGTGGTGGACCTGTCTGCTAGTGTGGCTGGCTACCACCGTTCATACAGGCAGGGGCCATGAGGCCATCCATGGCCATGGATCTATTTGGCTTTCCCCTCATGGGGCACTCCGTGTTCCCCGGCACGTGGCCGTGAGTGGCCAAGAGTGAGTGTTCCATGGCTCACAGGAGCATGCATCTGGCTGCTCCACTTTCAGATGGTTGATCAGATGTGGGGCTCATGGGTGGCCATGCGGGGTAGTGTCCCATCTGAAAACATCCAAAGAGTTGCATTCCTTCTACCACTGCCAATTCTGAGGATGTTCTTCCCCTTATTGGGAATGGGCAGTAGCCTCAGCACACACTTCCTAACAATTCCAGGGGGCTTGTAGTCTACAGGCACAACTCTGGTAGCCAGAGGATTTATGTTTAGTTGGTGGCTCTACTATCGTATGGAACTGGGCTATGAACCACCCCCACCACCACCCCCAGCAGCCCGTTCTGCAGCACCCCTACCATCCTCTGGTTTCTTGGGACCAGACTTTTGCCCTAGTACACGTTCTGCTCTAGCCTGTGCCATGTCCCTGCTTCCAGTTATAAGGCTGTCCAGCAGCCATAGGGTGCAATATCTTAATTCCTGTACCTTGTTCTGTCTGCTGTGTTTTGCCTGCTCCTGTCTCCCTGTCTCTGTTCTTTGGAACCTGGCATTTGGTCTGCTTTTTGGCTTCAAGTTCTGGATAACCCCTGTTGTTGGTAGCCTGGATTCATGATTGTTTTGCTCCTGTTCAGAGTCAGATCTCTTTCTGCCCATGCCTGTGTTCCTAATCTGCCCCGACCTTGCCTGAATCTATTCCTGCACAGGGGTTCTCTTCTGCTCTTATCTCTGTTTCTGTCCTTATCCAAGCCTGCTCTTCGACTTTTGCCTGAATTTGCATCTGATCTGGATCCAGTTCTGCTGCTGTCCCTGGCCCAGACCCAATCCTGCCAGCACTTGTCAGGTGTTTTTAAATGAGCAAGGCTTTGTGGGGGGGTCCGTGACTGCTGAGTGGCACAGCTGTGGAGCACGTGGACTGCATGGTGAGCGATTCTAATGGACGGCTTCCAGTTTGGCTACCATGGCAGCTGCCTCGCACAGACCATGGGAGAGGGGGAAGCACACTGGGCTGGCCTTTGAAATGGACATGCTCTGGCTGTGAATGCTGGGGAACTGGACTTCCCAGCATTCACGGCCAGTTCCTGTGACTTGCAAAGGCCATGTTCCATGCACACAGGGCCTATGAGTGGGTGGCTGTCCCAGTTCATAAGGGCAGTGTGAGTGCCCATTGCCATACACGTCCCACATGGCATACTCTGGATTTCTTGGCAGTGTGCCATGAGTGGGTGCTGAGTGGCTCATGGGAACATGCATCCCCTTGCACCACCTTCAGATGAGTGGCTCTTGGGTGGCCATGCGTGGTAGCATACATCTTTTTAAAAAACACCCGTTGTCCTGCTCCACAGATCCATCTATCACCCAGACAACAGGTTCTGACAACAACAGACTTCTTGAGAGACCATTGAAAAGGGTGCCATGATGGTAAATTTGTTGATGACTGCAAGGTGCTTGGATATTATTGTGAAAAGATAATATAAATTGTTAAATAAAATTTGTTGTAAATAAAATAAAGAGAAATTACATGTTTTACCAGTTATGGCATTTTGGAAAGATGATGATAGGACATTGCTGAGGGCATAGGCCTTTAAGAAGGTTCAGAACCTCTAAAAGTCAAGATTATATTCACTGGTAGAAAGGACATGGCATTAGAATTACCCAGGATGACAGAAACTGTGTACTCTTGATTATGGGTAGAGAAAGGTTCTTAATGGAAAATTTAAGATTTGGAACCAAATGGACCCAGAGTTCTCTTGAAGCAGGTTTTTGGGTCAGGTCTAGAGGCCAGCCATAAGTTTTGGATTTGGATACTGGAGTAAACAAACTCCCCAAATGCCCTGAAACTTGGACAACAAAGGAAAAGCAGTTGCTTTTCACATATATCTGAAGAATCGTTCACCCCCTGGGACCCTGAGCGGCCCCTGCGATCATCTGGAGGTACCCTCCTGGAGGCCCTGCAATTTTGGCGGGTCCGAACAGACAGGTGGGTATTCTTGGCAGCCATGCTGTCACTTTGGAATACCCTCCTAGCAGAGATCCACCTGAGCCCAAATCTTCTCACCTTCTGACGAAGTTGTGAGATCTGGCTCTTCCATCAGGCATTGGGGGGTGGGGTGGGTTAAGGGGGTGGTTGTTTTTGTATGGACTACTTTGATTTTATGCTGCCATCTGTTTTTATATTTTTTGTATTTATCCATTTTTATATTAATGTTATTTTTATTGGTTGTGAGCCACTCTGTCACTTTTAAGCAAGAGGAGTAGGATAAAAATGTTTAAATAAATAAATACACAAATTAAATTAAGTGCTTCTTTTCCTTTAATATTTAGGAGTATAGGGTTTATGAAAGTAGGTAGTTTTACTGCAGGACATGAATAATACGAGAGCAAAATTGTATCTATTCTTAGCTGGTGCAAGTTAACATAGACCTACACTGGTTTGCACCAGAGGAGAATGTGGCAGACTATTAGACTGATGTTTTCTCTTAAGCTCTTCTCTGAACCCAGTCTTCCCAAATCCACACAATGCTCTTGGGTGCTACATTTTGCTTTTGGAATAAGTTGACAGATACAAAATTAAACATATCACTAGGCAATACCTTTATAGCTACCCAACTGGCCTTACTCCAGAAGTACATCAGAGCATTCTTCCAGAGTAAGCCCAAGGAAGTTTTCAGAGAACCCTTAAATAGGACTGTAGCAGGGAGCAGGCTGTTTGTGTGACTGACCCTTTAATGGCTAGCACTAGCAAGAGAGTTGCAGGTGCTAGAGGAGGCCCAGGTATCCGAGGGGTGAAGGACAATGCCTGGATGCCTCACAACTGGATTTGGCTGTGGCTGGGTCAGCCAGAGCCCAAAGGCACTGAGCTGAACTTAGGAAGGAGGGGTATTGTTTTCTGGAGAGAGATCCAGAGGAGGAGCCCTGCTACCGAGACTCTGGGCGCCTTTAGACATAACAAGGAACAGGTGCTTATGGCATTTGCCATGTGGCTGTGTGTTGCATTTAAGCATTGTCACTTTTTTTAGCCCCCGATAGTCCCCCGTTAAGTCTGTATTTCCTGCTAAGAAGTATCGTGGGTGGAAATAATGTGTTTACCCTCTCCCCGTGAAAGGTGTTGTGTCTAACAATATCAGGTGGTGTGTTAGTGCATTTGCTGTTACTTCTGGTGAACAGTCAGAGTTCTACACAAAGTGGCTTGGGTTTGTCTTGCAACTTCCTGCAAAACTGAAGCCACTTTCCTCTTGCTCCTAAGAAGGGGACCAGTGACAGGGAATCCCAGACAGCTGGGTGCTCAGATCACGCTCCCCACACTCAGGCAACAGGAAACCTGACTGAGAAGGTGAGAGAGAAGTGAAGCTTCTGCTGCTGCCCAGCCCCTGAGAGGGAGTGAAGCCAGGCTTCTGTTGCTGGCCAGCCCTGCAGAAGCACGAGCACACCTCCCCTCTATCTCACTTTCTCTCTTTGGCCAGATTGGGGGGAGGGGGGCTTATTCTGCATAGCTCTGCCCCTGTGTGCACTCATTTAGAATTCCCTAACCGCCCCCCCCCCCATCATTTCACCCTGTTCCCGTCAATGTACTTTTCTCTGGATCCACTCCCGTTGTAGGAATATATGGAGCCATCTCAAAGAACCTTGCTTACAAGGAAGCAGCCATATCGTTGTTTTTTTAAATTCACCATTAGTGAGGGGAGGGGATTTGGAATTGACAGAGCTGTATAGCAAGGAGAGGGAGCAGTGCATCATTTATTTATATTTATTTATTTCATAGTTTTTTTACCCCACCCCTTCTGCAAACAGCTCGGGGTGGCTTCCAACAATAAAATACACATAATATATAAACACAATTTAAATCAATCAACAATAACAATCATATATTAAAACAGGGCCTGGGACTTCAATTAAAACAATAAATAAGGTAGGGGAGCTAAAACCCTCCCCCCCCACCCCAAAGGCCTGGGAAAACAGCCAGGTTTTACAACTTCGCCGGAATGTCAACAGGCTTGGGGCCAGGCGGGCTTCCTCCGGAACGGAGTTCCAAAGGCGCGGCCTGACCACCGAGAATGCCCTCTCCATTGTGGCCCCCGCTTCACGTGGGGGACCTCCAAGAAGGCACCCCCAGCAGACCGAAGGAGCCGCTCTGGGGTGCGGAGGGCGAGGCGGTCCCTGAGGTACAAGGGGCCCAGACCGTGAAGGGCCTTATAGATCAACACCAAAACCTTGAACCTGGCTCAGCACGCTATCGGCAACCAGTGCAGAGCCCAGAGCACAGCTGTAATGTGCTCCTGGCGACCCGTCCCCGACAGGAGATGGGCCACCGCATTCTGCACTAGCTGCAGCCACCGAACCAGGCACAAGGGAAGCTCCACGTAGAGCATGTTGCAGTAGTCCAGCCTCGAGGTGACGAAGGCATGGATGAGGGAGGCCAGGTCTGGACTGGAGATGTACGGACGCAGCCTCCGCACCAGTTGCAACTGGCGGAAAGCCGCCTTCGCGACTACCTCCACCTGCCGCTCGATGCGGAGATCTGCGTCCAGCACCACCCCCAAACTCCAGACCTGCTGAGCTATAGGAGGGCGAACCCCCACCAATCAGGGGGGCCACTACCTCCCTCGCTCTCCCCACCAACATCACCTCCGTCTTATTGGTGTTGAGCTTCAGACTGCTCTGCCACATCCATGTCACCACAGCCTCCAAACACTGGGACAGCAGCGAGACAGCAGGGTCTGGGTCAGTTGAAAAAGAGAGGTACAACTGAGTATCATCAGCATATTGGTGACATTGCACCCCGA